>ML298856.1:15276-43429 GCA_005239495.1 Nicotiana undulata
CAGAAAAAAAAAGCAGAAATTTGAAAATTACAAAAAAAATTGCGAGGTGGGAGTGGGTAGGTGGTGACGAAAAAAACTTTTTGGAGAGAGGGCATGATGTGGGGTTAGGTGTGTGTGGGGTAGGTGGGTTGGTGAGCGTAAGGAATAGGGTGGGGAAGCTTGAGAAGGAGTTTTGGGAAATGTTTTCCCTTCTTTTGATAAGGAAAACATTTTCCTCCAATTGAGTTGATGGGGAAAATATTAAGCCAATCAAAACATTGGAAAAAACAGAAAACATTTTCTGAAAAATGTTTACCACCAAACACACCGTAAGTTATAAAAACTCCCAATTCTCTATTTTTTCTTGGGGAGGGAGGAGTATTATTGTGACAATCACAAAAGAAAAAACTAGAAGAAGAATTAACCCAAATAGCCGCCCACTCTCTAACTTAAACTAAAAACAGCAAGAGAATGTATATTATATCATTATATGCATTATCTATATATTAAATATGTATAATTATGCATAATTAATGTATAATCTATATATATATGACTAAAAAGTAAATAATTAATATGTCTGGCTATTTGTGTAAAGTATCCCAAAAAAGTAAAGCTTAGATCTTAGGCTGAAGTTGAGGCCAACATTCTTCCGTTGCTTTCAAAGCCCAGTGATATTGTCTCAGAAAATTGGGCCGAGGGGGGAATCACTTGCACTGTATATCTATCTATTTTAGCCTGTAATTAAAATGTTAGTCACAACTTCAACTGTTTGTAAATATCACCAATATTTCACTCAGGACCCGTATTTTTCCTTCTTCAATCACTATCTTGAGTGGAAATATTGATTTGCATGGTGAAATCGAAAATTAGGATAAGTAGTGACAGAGTTTAAAAAGAAAGAGGAGTGAGCAAATGCATACTTCAGAGTGAATAGGGAAGGTTAATGTATCGCATTCACGTAGGCTCCGTGGAAGGGTCGTATTCAGCTTATATTAATGAATCATTAGTGAATGATTCTGCAACTCGAACTCATGATCTATATATCACACGTAGACAACTTTATCATTACTCCAAGACTCCTATTTATACTGCGTGTTAATGGCACTAGGTAGCTACTCTAAAGGCATGCTATTTAATAATTAGCTAGTGCGTTCTGAATGTAAACTTTTCAGTTTAAATTTTTGGGACCAAAAATATCCTCAATTTTCCTGAAGTTAAAGATTTTTCGTTTAACAAAATAAGTGGCTTATCTCTAATAGTATCCTTGAGAGTGGCTATATGTGCACTTGTTCCTCATATTGCATAATGAATGAAAAATAAAAAAACGAGTGTCAATAAAGAAACAGCCTCTCTATCTAAGGTCTGCGTACAATCTACCATTCCCAAACCATACTAGTGATATTTTTAGTTGGTTTGTTGTTGTTGATGAACCGCCTAAAGAAACTATTGGCTAAATTTGTATTTTTTCATAAGTGACTAACTTTTAAATACACGCAAAAAAGTAGCTATACAGTGTAACCCCCCCCCCCCCCCCCCCCCCCCCCCCCCAATTTTGTGAGGAGCTTTGCCCCTTCGTTCAATCGGAATTTACAGTTAGTTAAATTCTTCGACCCAAATCTGAAAATGGAATCAGAGAAGGAGACGAATCGACTGAATTCTGACGATACCAAATCAGAACAAGATGAAGAACAACAGCAAAAAGGAGAATGTTGCGATCACCAAAATGCAGAGTCTCAAATAAATGGTAAAGAGATCCTGAAAGCAATACAAATAGTAGAGAAAGATTCTATGGCAATCGCCGAGAGCTTCACTTCTCTTTTTGCTTCACTACGCTCTACTCTATCTGAGGTATCCATAATTGGAGTAATAGTCTCTCTTGTTTAATTTCTTTAGCTATTTTCCTAAAGTTAGTACTTTTATCTGTAGTTAACTTATTAGTGACTTGATTGTGTTACATTATTAATGTATAGAAGTAAACTCAAAAAAAGAAAAAATTGGTTTGAGATGTGTGTCAGTGGAGGGATAACTGAGAGGTTAGTTTTAGAGCAGTGTTGTGAAGAGCGTGAAGCGAGGCAAAGCGACAACCCTGGTTTCGCTTAAAGCGAGAAGCGAAATTTAAAGAAAAATTAAAATAAATACTGCATAGACAAGACATGTAATTGTAATGTTCAATACTTCAATGTAAAAACTAAAGAGTAACATCACTTAAACACAAAATGAGCATCCTATTCTTCTACAAGATTGTCAAATTCTTGTATTCCACTATCATTATTATATTGCTCGTCATCTTCTTCAACTTCTTCTTCTTCTTCTTCTTCATCTAACTAGGGACAAAGTAGCTGCCACTTGTCCCTTCTCTGTGAACTTGAAGTTGAGGTACTCCCCCTCAAACCATAAATCCTCTCCCCAATTCCACGCGCCTCCGCAACATCACCCCAAGTTAAATCAGAAGTATCAATACTTCTTCCTCTGCATGATCTTCCGGGACTCCAGTTAGCCATTCATTAGCATCATCGATGTTGTCCAAACTAATTGGATCAATTACATGGTGAACGTTGTAACGACGCCTCAATGTTCTATTGTACTTAATGAAGACTAGATCATTGAGACGCTTCAAGGTTAGTTTGTTCCTCTTTTTGGTATGGATCTGCAAATAATAAGTAATTAGTAAGATTAGGACAATTGAGATATAATTTAATTATCTCAATATACTAAATCTTTCAGCTTAGTTCTTACATGTTCAAACACGCTCCAATTCCTTTCTCACCCGGATGAGCTACATGTTAGACTTAGAACCTTGTTGGCAAACTTTTGTAAATCTAGAGCGGAATGACCATATTGCTTCCACCATTCAACTGTAGAAGTAGAACAAACTTTCAAAACATAATATTGATAAAGAAATAACTTATTAACTATATAGCAACATATAGCACTCGCTCACCTGGTGACTTCATCTTTCTTTGTCTAATCGCCATGTTTTTTCCAGAAAGTTTCTCAACATTCCTATAAGTACTAAATTGTTCTGTTATTTTATCTTGCACGGATAAATCAGGTATCAACTTCTCAATACATTCAATGTATGCATTCCACAAAGCTTCATTTCCTAGAATCCTCTCTTCATTGTCATAAAATAGTTTCGGGTTCAAAACAAGTCCAGCTGCATGCAAAGGGCGATGAAGCTGACCATCCCACCTTTTATCTATGATCTCAAAGACTCTTTTGTATTTTCTTTGATCACTAAAAGATGCTTGGATAGCCTTTTTTGCCCTATCGATTGCTTCGTACAGGTAGCCCATTGGCGGCCTTTGCTCCCCATCCACCAAACAAAGCACTTTAACTAAAGGACCACCAATCTTCAATGCATGAACCACATTGTTCCAGCATGAAGGAGAAAGTATAATATCTACTGATTCTCTCCCTCGAGTTTCCTTTCCATAGGCACTGTTAGTGTACTCATATGAAACAAACAACTTCTTCAAATTGGTTTTTCACTCATACATCCTATGCGAAGTCGAGAAAGCGATAGCAAATCTTGTCTTTGCAGGTTTCACCAAGCTTCTTTGTTTAGTGAATCTCTTCATCATATTCAATAACAAAGGCTGTTGAACAATATATGAATACACTCTAATTGCCTGATTAAAGACTGAACTGAAGGGTCTTTCCTTGAAAATGTCACCGAGGATCAAAGATTAATGCAATGTACTGCACACGGAGTCCAATAAATATGCGGGTACCCAACATACAACAAATCACCAGCTTTAACATTTTTACTAGCGTTGTCCGTGACAACTTGAACAACATTTTCATCTCCAATAGAGTCTATTGTACTCTTGAACAAGGAGTACATTTTGGTTGAATCAGTCGAAAAGTCGCTTGCATCGACGGACTCAAGAAACATGCTTCCCTCAGGAGAATTCACCAAGATATTGATGATCATTTTTCCATTTCTTGTCGTCCACTTATCCATCATAATGGAACAACCAAACTTGTTCCATTCTACTTTGTGCTCCTCCACGATTTTGTTCACCTCTTCCACCTCTTTTTTTAGATATGGACCTCGAACTTCATGATAAGTTAGAGGCTTCATTCCTGGACCATATTGGCCCATATTGGCCTACGACCTCAATAAAAGCAGAAAAAATTTCAGTATAATTAACACAATTAAAAGGAAGACCTGCATCATACATCAACCGTGCAAACATTGTAATTGCACGACCCCTCAAAATTGCTTTGGCGTCAATTTGAGGATTACCACTTTTTCCTCCTTTATCTCCGAATTTTTGCGAGAAGTAACAATCCACAGGAACTTTGATCTTGCCAGTGATCCACAACTAGAAGACATTGTTTGCATCCTTCCCCGCTTTTGTGATTTTGATGGAAGCGAGGAAGCATCGTCACCTTCTTCTATTTTTATCGTCATCATCAAGATTATACAGCTCTTGTTCATGAATCATTTGAGCCTTTAACTCTCTTTTTTTTCAAAGGAATGCTTTCAATTCTTTCTTCACATCTGACGGAACTTTAGGACAAGATGCGACATTTGGATCACTACCGATTAGATGCGCTTTTTGACGATAGATTCCCCCATTTGAAATCTTATCACAAAAAGACATCTAATTGCCATCTTGTTGGTCTCGCTAACACTTGCAGAGTAAGCCCGAGTCGGGACTTTCGTATCTTCTTTTGGTGCCATTAAAAGAACAACTGCATAACACATAAGAAATGCAATATGAACTAAGAATAAAGGATATAAAAATTAGAGGAAAGGAAGTAATTCTCTGTTGAAAACTAGTTAGAGAAAGAAGAACCCAAGGATTGACATCAATTCTGAGAAAGAACCGAAGGTAAAAATAAAAAATAATTCGTCAGCATTTCACTGCTATTTTGACTTTTAAACAGTGAAAGAAGAAGACGAAGAAGAATAAGAACCTGGGTATGTTTTAAAACACAGAAGCGGTCGCTTCCTTCGCATCGCATCGCTTGGTCGCGTCTCGCTTTTTAGTGGGATGCAGTCGCTTTTCTATACCTGAGTCGCTTTACCCATGTGAAGCGGGCATTGAGTCGCTTTGCATCACTTCTCGCTTAAAGCGAGGAAGCGAGCGCTTTTTCAAACATTGTTTTAGAGAGCCCACAAATTATTAAGTATTGAGTGCAACTGATCTAAATGAAGCTGAATGGATATTGAGGATTCAGGTAGCCAGGGGCAGATCTAGTGTTAGAGTTATGGGATCACCGAACCCTAGCTCATACCTTGTAATTGTGTTGAACGAATAATAGATCTCGAACCCAGTAAATCAAATGAGTTGTGGTAGAATTTCGAATTTGAACTCATAAAGCTCTATTCCTGGATCCGCCTCTACTGATAGCCTACCTTCAAATTTGTTTGGGTGTAAATCAAATGAGTTATGGTAGAGTTTGAATTTGAACTCATAAAGCTCTAATCCTGGATCCGCCTCTACCGATAGCCTACCTTCAAATTTGTTTGGGTTGAAGAAAATTGGAAATAGTAGTAGTTGTAGTTGGATTAGAAAGGCATGCTAATTTTGAAACATGGTGGTCTGGGGTCTTTGCTGCTGTTTGATTTTGGGTTTCCCTAGTCAATTTTCTTAAATGGAATCAGTTGTCACTTGTCATCTAGGTATAGCACGGGTTTGCGACTCGTTAACATTTCATTAAATTCTTACTCTTTTGATGTTATCACGTTTTAGCATCACATTTGGCACTTTTTCAACTGTAGTTTAAACGGCATGCACTTTGTTGTTTATGCTCCCCCATGGTTGTACTTTGCTATCCATCTTCCCTTTGGATATTGCGCTTGTTTATCAGGTCATGTGACTATCATATCCTAACATAAAGGTTAAATACATCAAATAGGCATATTTTCATTAAAATAAGCTTTTCGTAATAGTTTCCAATTCCATGATGAATTAGTATGGAAGTATGGACAATGTCTGGAACAGTAAAGGGCGTGATGTAATTGGGCATTTGGGAGAAGAAAAATGAGATGTAAAGCGTGGAATGTTGCTTCATTGGCAATTATGCGGGTACTTTGGAGAGAAAGGACTTACGAGTTTACCTGGATTTGGGCATGTGCCCGTGAGATTCGTGTTCATATAAATGATTGAGTGTCTTTAGTAGAGAACCATAATTCTGCACTTTGGTATACTACATGTGCAGGGTTCTTCCCCCGGGACATCAATAAAAATATTACTTTATAATTAAAAAAATTAGATAAAGGTTTTGCGTCAGCCATCAATCTTATTGAGGGGGAATTATCTGTTTTACCTATTTATCCCTGTGGCATGAGACTGTCACATGAAAATCTTCCAACAATTTTCTGCCAAAAAGTTATCCAATGATTTAGTGCACATTTTGGGGAATCTGGATGGCGAAAAAAATAAATGGCATAGTACCAAACTGTATGAATGGCAACGTGCCAAAAAGCATTACAATTTAGTAGACGTCATTCATTCCAGACTTAATATTAGAAGTTTTCTTTCTTTGTTTATTCTTTTTTCTTTTGTCGTGTGTGTGTGTGTGTTCTATCTATGTTTAAAGGAGCCATAGTGATTTTGCAGGTTACTAGTACTTCTATTGATCACATGAACTGCTTTGGTGATGCTGCAGGACGAGTTCAAGAATGTGGTATATCTTTTAACCCCTTGATCTTCCGTCCTTGAAGTCCTTAACATTAATAGTTTCTGTTTTAGAAAAATATCTGCTTATATTCGCTTATGGTTTATTCAATTGAGTTTGGGAATGAGGCATCGTAGTAGTAGTAGTTGTTGTGTATTCAACTGTTTAATAAAGAAGATCTAAAGCTTAATAGGAGTACCACTTATCATGATTGACAGATTGAGTGCTTTTATTCTAGAGTAGTATATTTGGTATAATTCCAAAATGTCTCCTTCATTTTATTTCTTTAATGCACTCAGCATTTCGGTAATACCAGATTCACTTGTTTTAAGTAATATACTAAAGCTGAGCTAGTGAGCTTCACTCATCCTAACTTTTACCTGTTTATCTTGCAGCACTTGATGCAGCAACTAAAGGAAACCGATATATAAACTCTTGTCTGAGGTAGTATTTGCGTATTCTTTAATTAATTCCCCTATAGTATCTTTCTAAAAGTAGAAAAACTATCAGGCCTCCCTTTAAGGAAGTTGGGAGGATGCACCAAGTTAGCTCACCTATTATGATTAGATCATATCTTCGTTGGTATTTATGGTGCTTCATTTGTGCGTGGTTGGGGAAGCCGCATTCTTCAATCTGTAAGAGGGAAAGTAGGACTTCCATGTTTTGAATCCGGTATAATTTTTACGTTTTGTATCAAAAGTAAAATTACATCTCTCTCTCCCTCCTGCCTGAGAAATCTTGCGAAGTGTGTACTATTCTGGCTTATCTTTCAGAGCTAACTCTCCTTTTGCAGATTGAATGAGGAAATGAAAGGAATTGATAATCTTGCAACACAGCTGTATCCTTTCCATGTGATTATGGTTTGATATAAACAACTTTTCTCCTTAAGTCTCCGTATGCACAACCACCAAATTCTTTGTTTAAAATGTGGCAATAGGATGCAATGCTTATTCTTGTCCTTGCAGTTGGAAATTAGCCAGATCATTCCTAGTTTTTGTTTTATTGCTTTTTCTTTTTCAAATAAATGAAGGGGAGCCTTGGTGCAACGATAAGAGTTGCCACCATGTAACCAGGAGATCGCAGATTTTAGTAGAAGCAACCTCTTGAAGAAATGCAAGGTAAGACTACGTCGATGGACCTGGTGTAGTCTTGTCCTTCTTTGGAACCCCCCTGCATACTGGGGGAGCTTGTGTTACCAAGCTGCCCCTTTTTTCCCATTTAAACAAATAGGTATTAGTTTATTGCTTTAAACCAGAATTCCTAGGTGACTGTTTAGAAGCAATCCAGATATCATAGTGTAATTGTTCTTTGTGATTCCTTGATTCTCTGAAGGAAAATCATCCGGAGAAATGTAGATGCATTGGACTCGGCTGTTAACAGGCTAGTTCGTTTCCCATGAGTGGATCGGTCTTGATGCACAATATTGACTAGGTGACCTGCACATATTTTCTGGTGCCACCACTGGTGATTTATTTTGTGATGTGATGCCTATTGAAGTCTTGCTTCTTCTTCGGAAGAATTAAGAAAATAAGCATTGTGTAATCGGATGAATTGCAAGGCTGATACATGTTATAACCCATCAAAAGCTTTCTTTGTCCTACTGTTAGTCCTCAATTTACCTCAAGATCATTGCATGATTTGTCTTTCTGTTGCTCTTCATTTTGTTTGGTAAATTTGTTATTGGAAAAACATTAGATTTATTGGTTGCTGAAGAATGGTAAGTGGAGTTGTCTTCTTTTATTAAACTACTGCAACAACAACAACAAGCCCAGTGGAGTTTCACAAGCGGGGTCTGGGGAGGGTAGTGTGTACGCAGACCTAGGGGTGTTCGCGGTCGGCACGGTACGGTATTTAGACATTTCGGTTCGGTAGTTTCGGTGTTCGATTCCTTAAAATGCCATACCAATGCCTTACCTAATTAAATTCAATATGGTTCGGTTTTTATCCTTTCGGCTTCGGTTCGATAACTTCGGTTTATTCGGTTTGAATACTAACAAGTGTATAAAGTCATAGACTGTAATATTCTTAATTTTAAAGTACTCAAAAGTACAAAACTAAAAACGTTTGTTAACAAAAAAATTGTCCAAAATCTGCAAATATCAACCCAGAGAGAGAAACATAAAGGAATAAATTTGATTATTAGAAATGTCTTGTTACTTGCTTATAGTCAATTGATAAACTTAGAGAGTAAAGGAAAGTACAATTTTGGATTTTTTATATTTATGCTATAGTTAATAATACATGTGTTGTGTAATGTAATATATATTTTGGTACGGTATCAATATTCCATTTTAAAATACCAAATACCAAGTTTTTTTTTTTTGAAAAAAAAGTTAAATCAAATACCATACCGAATACCAAAATATCGAATATCAAATACCAAAATTTTGGATTTCGGTACAATAATTCGGTATTTACCAAATTATACATAGTCCTACGCAAACCTTTCCCCTACCCTTAGGAGGTAAATAGGCTATTTTCGATAGACCTTCGGCTCAAGAGGATGAAAAGCAATAATAGAAACAAGCAGTATCAAAAATAGGCGGAAGGAAGCAAATAGCGAGAAGTAGTAACATCAGCAAGATAATAGGAAAACAACATGAAATTCTAGCAGTCTAAGTAGGCGTATGGATAAAGAAATTATAATTTTTGAAAAATACTAATATTTGGAGTTAAGTAGAAAAATGATATTTAGAATTTGAAATTATGTTTGGACATGCTTGAAAGACTGTTGTAGTTTTATGAGATAGAAAACAAAAATTTCTGAAATTTTGAAAAGTGATCAAAATCACTTTTTGGTTTTTGAAAAATTCGTTTACAAATTTTTATCAAAAACTTGCAAAATTAAATGGACAAACACGTTTTTTGGAGAAAAAAAAAACACAAAAAAAGAAAAAGAAAAAAAATATCTATGAACAAAGGGGTCCTAAGAATAAGAGCCCATTTGGATTGGCTTAAAAAAGTGAATTTTCAGCAGAAATAACTTTTAAGCCGAAAGACAATAAATCGGGGTTGCCGAACATGTTACTTTTGGCTTGTTTTAAGTAGTTTTAAACTTATTTTAAGCACTTTTTGACTTTATCAAACACTAAAAAAAGCTTAAAAGCTGATTTTACCCTTCATAAAGCCAATGGGACTAATGTACTACTATAGCAAGAATCTCTTTTGTTTTTGTGCTATTTTGGCAAATAAGAGTTATAAATTCTAAAATAAAACATGATAAATGTTATAAATAAAATTTTATTTACGGTGAATGTCTATATTCTAAAGAGATTTTAGGGTTTGCTACTTGGTGGCTAAGTCACTCTTTCCTTATAAATAGAGGGGTCTTACCCCATTGTAAATTATCCCAAAATTCAATAATAATTCTCCCTCTATACTTTTCTCCGCAATACTCTTCTTCTTCTTTTATTGTTTTATAACACGTTATCAGCACGATACTCTAACCAATTAAGTGAAAGCTTTGGGATTGAGCATAATGATTGTCAAGCGTTCCATGAACTTTCTTCATTATTAAATTCTGGATTTAAGGTAAGTATTTTACTTTATTTTTCTGTTTTAAATTCTTGAAATTCTATAATTTGATTTAAATACAAGCAAAGACAATAAATTTTGATTATAACTCTAATAGAGTTTGCAAGAAATTATAACCATCCGAATTGGTAAAATTTCTATGCCTTGCCATGATCAAATTCATGTATGATTGTGGGCAAAGAAGTAGAAACCCGTCCCATTGAATTTGCTTCATTCTCATTCCCCTGAAGAGAATTTGATAGCAACATGTGATAAGTCTGAAAGAAAACAAAATTATTACTATGAATGTATCAATGGATGTGGACGTGGCAATAGACGAAATTATAATCGTCATCGTTGTGGTAATGAGAATAATAAGGATTCTCAAAATAATCATTCACTATGTGAAAGTAATATTTGTCATCGATTTGACATGAGATTTTGTAAAGCACATATAGATGATATTCATTCTTGAAAGAATATGAACGTGCTAGTGGTAGTGAATATACCCCACTCACCTCTAGAAGGAGGTTTGAGATGATATAAGAAAATAATGCCATTATTATGGCATGAATGATCATTGATCACATACCTATTGTGATTAGCCAATATATCATGGCAATGCGATTATTACATGGCAAGAGTTATAGAAGCAACATGTCTTGCCTATGATGATTTTGATCATGACCATAATGGTATAACTTTCTCATTGAAAGAGATATTCACCGTATGGATGTTGATGAATATGTGGTATTACTGTTGAGATATATACTATTAACCATGGGTTTGGTTTAGATATAGTATTTATTATGGAACAATTATTTATTCAATTTGAATAAAGTTTTAAATAGATCATATATTCGTCTGTGTTCTTTACTTATATAGTAGATGATTTAGTGTATAGAGTTTAGCTTATACGCCAGAAGATTAAATCGTCGGTTCTTTTAAGTATAAAGATCATGTTCACAATCTAATGATGGAATTGGACAAACCATCAGGAATGATTGTAGCACAAGATTATATATAATTTATCTTGATTATGGGAACGGTTTAATTCCAACTTCTTGTGCTAGTACATTTTGTATATATTGAACGGACCAAGTAGAGATAAGTATTTTATACTGACTTAATAAAATAAACTCTCTAGCCATTAAATGTACTTATACTCTTAATCTTGATATAATTATTGTTTTGATTTATTAAAAGGCGAGATTCTTTCGTGGGTCAATATGCCTGGTAAATTGGATAATAATAATGTACATTAGCAAAGTAATAATTAGTTGATGGAATCCATGTCTCGGTCTAGAGATTGATGATACACCTTTATGAAAGCTTATAAGTTTTCATGTGTAAACCCTGCAGGTGGATTTTGTATCCGTCACATGAAATAAGTTAAGCGAAAGTCTAAAGAAAATAATCAATGAATTAAATTGTCAGTAATTTAATTTATTTGATTAGTATCTGAATCTTAATATGAGGAGTTAAATAAGGTTTAATTGAAGAATTTCGAAATTGAACTGAGGAGTGCAGTTACGAATTTTAAGAGGAATAATTCGTAATTTATTATGGTAGTATTAATTCAGATATTTCGAATTGAGTCCATAATAGGAAGCCTCGTTAATTAAATTTTACGGTCCCTGCTGTGCCCGAATAATTAGGAATTAAATGGAATTCTATTTCTTGGTGAAAAGGAAGACCCAACAGGTTTAGGAAAAGGTTTTAAACCCTAAAACTTGTGCCTATATAAAGGGTTTTTTATTCCATAAGGAGGCCAAGGTTTTACTACACAGTTTTCTTAGGAGAAACTCGCCCACACGAGTTTCGCTAGTTTTGGGCATTATTCGGGTCACACAGCAGAAGACCGTGGAACTGGAGGATGATCTCGTGGATGGTCTTTGCTCATGCTTGAAGGTCTTATCGCGGTCGCGGTCACGCTTCAAGAGATAAGTATCGATTTTATATTCGATTATAATATGTGATTATGTGTTGTCTATATTACATGCAAGTGATCCTGGCTATTTGCTTCCACTGTCCATACCTGTTTCCCATCAATTACTAAATTAATTGGGAGCTCTGGTAGAGACAATTATTACTATTTTGGAGGAATAAAATTGATTATCAATAAGGCATTGTGTTGTAGTAAGTCTCAAAAGAAACATAATTGGATTTCTAAAGTATTCGTGAAAAGCGGTTGGTAAATTGAGACTATAAATAAATGTGAGATTTAATATCTTCTATTCCTACAAGTTGTAGCAGAGTAATATGTATATGAAAAGTTACCCGCTTTATTCTCCACTTTGTGCTACACAAATAAAAGAATACCACAATAAAGTGGATGTTTATTGATATAAAAACTCATATCATAATAAACTTGGAGTTTATTGATAGCATGGTGTAAAGCTGAAATTTATCAATATTGATAATTTATCCAGTTGGCAAAATTGGTTTAGCCATATCAATTTAAGTATAATGAGCAAAAATAAAAGAGAATTCACATGGGTAAATATTAAAGAACTAGAAAGTTCTTTATGAATTCTCTTATGTTACTTGTTCTCGTTAATTAATCGACCAACTAAAATTGGGATCGAATCCCATGAATGATGGAAATATCAAAGGTGAATATGGGCCCATTCACCTCTCATGTATACCACATAAGATGTCTATGAGATGGTTACATGTGTGTGATTATTTAGAGCATAATTTCCAGATTATTTATTCAAGATAGTTCAGCTTGATAAGTTGGTTTACATCACAGCTGATTTAGCAAAATAATTTATTGAGTGCCTCCACTTAATAGCTAAACAATTGCTTATGAGAACAGAGTTATATACCAAAGTATATTATTTTCTCCCCTCACAAGTGGTTCATGGTCAAGAACCAAATAATTCCATCTTATTATTATTGATGTGCGAGGTATATTTTGATTAATACCATAACACACAAAGATGAGTTCTCAAAGTTGAGGAAACAAGTTAGTTTTTCTAACATGAGGGGGAGAGATGATAAACATTTGAGAAAAGGTTACGTGGAATGAATTATCAATTCTCTATAAGCATGATAATGTGATGGCGAGGATTTTCAAAGTGCAACATATTCATTAAAGTTAATATGAATGATTTATTCATCAAATCTCTGGTGACGTCATCCTTCAAGAAGCTAGTGTACAAGATTGGATGCGAAAGCTCAAAGATGTGAATTCATGCTCTCATCAAGGGGAGTTAATACGCGTTGTACTCTTTTTCCCTTACAAGGTTTTTTCCCACTGAGTTTTCCTTGCAAGGTTTTTAACGAGACAACTAAAAGGCGCATTTTTAAACATGTGTACTCTTTTTCCTTTTCTAGAATTTTTTTCCCATTGGGTTTTATTTTAGTTAAGGTTTTAACGAGACACATTATTTGTTGAATAGACATTCAAGGGGAGTGTTATAAATAGAATTCTATTTATGGTGAATGTCTATATTCTAGAGAGATTCTAGGGTTTGTTACTTAGTGACTAAATCACTCTTTCCCTATAAATAGAGGGATCTTACCCCCATTATAAATTATCCCAAAATTCAATAATAATTCTCCCTCTATATTTATCTCTGCAATACTTCTTTTCTTTTATTGTTTTATAACAATAACGACATAGGGGCGAAAACAGTATTGTCATTTATCTTGATGAGTCCAACACTCCAACTCATTGAGGGGAATATACCGTAGCATTTAACTTTTGCTGAATCTATTGCAAAATCCATTGCATTGATTCCATTCTGTGCTTACCAAAGATAGTGATAATTGGTTTAACGTGAAACCTTAAATCGAGATCCAAGATCTTACTCCAACTAAAAGGATCATTGACTATTCTCATAATCTAATAAGCAAGGCTAACCTTTGGTGTTGAGTTTGAGAGATTTGCATCTATGCTCGTTTTTTTGGGCCATCTTTTAACTTATACCTGTTTTGCAAAAAAAAATTACAAACGTACCAATTTTTCGGTTAACTTCAGACATACAGGCATGAAGTAGCAAAGGCAATTGCGCAAACTTCAGTTCATAGTTCAATGACAAACTTCAATTCAATAAAACTACATCATGTTTTGGCTAAAGTATTTAATTTGTAATTGCTGAACTTCAGCCTTATAGGAGCTGAAAGTTTGTTTAGTATTTGCTGAACTTCAACATTCTAGGAGTTGAAGTTTGTTTTGTATTTGCTAAACTTCAACATTCTAGGAGTTAAGTTTGTTTTGTATTTGCTAAACTTCAACATTCTAGGAGTTGAAGTTTGTTTTGTATTTGCTAAACTTCAGCATTCTAGGAGTTGAAGTTTGTTTTGTATTTGCTAAACTTCAACATTCTAGGAGCTGAAGTTTGTTTTGTATTCGCTGACCTTCAACATTTTAGGAGCTGAAATTTGTTTTGTATTTGCTGAACTTCAACATCCTAGGAGCTGAAGTTTTAAACAACAATAAATTTAATAGATCATGATATCGCTGTTGTTTATTTCAAAAATTAAAGAATGAAAAATATTTTCGACATGAAAACATGTTACTACAAACAAATTAGAACAAAAAACTAATGTGCCTGTAAAGCTAAAATATGTAAGAGGTTAAATTACTATGAATAAGACCAAACTGAATATAATGGGACAAGCAAATATATGTGAATCATCACGCTAGAACGCATAACAATATCTCAAGCTTCAACACTCAGAAAATGAAGGAGGAGGAGAAAGAGACCTGAAGTTGCTTAAACAGTGGGTACAAGTTAAAACTTTAAAAAAAAGTAAGTATAAGTTAAATGAGGGTGACCAAGTAAGTATGAGTTTGTGTTCAATTGACTCATAATTTTTTACTTATATCATAATATATATTTTTATAAAAAAATCTTGAAAATAAGTTTTACCCGTATTGTCAAATAATTATGACCTTGGACTCATTAAGTGGGCGTTTGGACATAAGAATTATAAAATTCGAAAAAACAACGAAATTTTTTGAAGTGAAAATGATCGTTGAAATTTAGAGTTGTGTTTGGACATGAATATAATTTTGGGTTGTTTTTGTAAGTATCCGAGTGAACATTTTGGAAAATTACTTTTTGAAGTTTTCAAATTTTCGAAAAATTCTAAAATTCATCTTTAAGTGAAAATTGAAAATTTTATGGCCAAACACTGATTTCGAAAAAAGTGAAAAATTTTCGAAAAAAACTAAAAAAATTCTCATGTCCAAACGGGCTCTTAAAGTTTAAGGTCGAATGGGACGATATATAGTAAAAATAGCACCCGCTAGCCAGTTTTTGGATTGGTCATTCAGAAATAGCCAGCTTCTGGAGTATTTTTCGGATTTTGAACAGTATTTTTGTTCAAATTTATCTTTATACGAAAGGTGACTAAATTTCGATTATTTTTGAAACCGTAATTATTTTTGAATAACCACTTATAAATCTGACTATTTTTAAATTTCTTCATGATATATAGTTTGGTTTGTTCCACCATTATTTTGAATTTGCATGTGCTTTACGTTGAATAAATTAGTGCGAGTAAAATGAATGAAACATGTTCTGCTTTATGTGATATGACTTTTCCATATGTTAAAAAAGCCTTTTCAGAAAAAAATATTACAAATGGTATAATATATAACAACTTCTTTTTTCTAAATTTGTTACTGACAGTCACAATAATTAAGATGTTCTAACATTGCACGTGATAGCTCAATTTCATTATATAATAATTTCTTTTAGTCTTGAATCTTGATGATACATGTGCGTCAATGACTTTTTCAAAGTTTGTAATGTGCATGCTCTAGACGGTAGCGGAGTAATTTTTTTTATTAAGCGGTGTTAAAATATAAAAAAATAAATATACGAAAAAATTAAGAGCGTTCAACATATCGTGTATATATATATATAGTATAAATTTTGAAAAAAGAATATTAACCGACACCCGTTAGCTTAAGGTGGCTCCGCCACTACTCTCAAATCTAAGCAATGGTAGACCCCCATTTGCAGCTTCACATGAGGCCATAGCTTTTACACAACATTAGTTTTAATTGTGGAGTTTGAAATGAATAAAAGGTTTTTAAATGTATAGAGTACTCTTAATTGATTAGTTATAATGTTTATAACAAATAACTCTATTCGCTTCAAAAGTATAACTCGGCACGATACTAGGACGTGGATCGATCATAATGAGAATAGACTTCTCCGTAATATATTGTAAATATAATATAAGGTAAAAGTATCAAAATAGAAATAGCGATAGAGTGAAGCTGTTACTGTTCGAGGAGCCAAATAATTTTAATTACTATAATTTTTCAAACTCTTTTAAAGTATTTTTAGTTATTACTGATGTTGACTTATACTAGTAATTTTTATGTAATTTTTAGATATGTAAATTTGATTATTTAAATACTTGAAAAATTTATACCACATTCACATCTAAATTTATTGGGACTGAGACAATTTTTTTTTTCGTTGAGAAAACCAGAAATGTAACAATTAAGGTTTTCGTAAAAGTTTACATTTTTCTATAGCAGAAATGTAGAACTTAAAAAAAAAAAAAATAATAAATAAAAAATACTTTTTTTTTAAAAAGGAGAAAAATGTGACCACTGGTCTTAGTCCAAGTCACAGTCATTTTAGCACATTTCACATAAATATTGTCTACTTGTCTTTTGCTTATTTTCTTCTTCCCTAAAGAGCCATCACTAACCACCAGCTTTGTTTCTTCTGCTTCTTTTGTTTTCAAATTTTAATGGTTTTTGGTTTTACTCTTTTGTGGTGCAAATACATAGCAGAAAAAAGAAAAAAAAGATTAATCACTTCTTGGTTTTCACTGTAGGCCCAAAGTGTTTCAGTTTCTGACTTTAAAGACTTGATTTTTATTGCTTTTTTCAACCTTTTTTTCCCCCACCTTTTCAGTACATTTGTTTAGCATAATTACTCCACCTTTGAAATCCCACTTGTTGTACATTTCATTAACTTAAGAATTTGTGTGGGAACTGCAATTAAGTAGCTTGAGTTTTGGTTGGTAAAATACATGCCAAGTTGTGCATGTCACTATCTTGATATGATTTTAGCATATTCAATTGTGAAAAAAATGTTTTTTTTAGGCATGGTTTTATGAAATCAGGTAGTTAAGAAATTGGCAGTGTATGGACCATAATAGATTTGGTCCTGAGATTTAAGATCCCATTTTGGGATCAAGGTTCGAGATTTCTGTTTTCTTGGTGTATTCTAATTTGGTGTTGTTCTTAGTGTATTTTTGGGCTGAGTTTCTCTTACTGTTAATTTGGAATAAAAAAAGTTAGAGTCTTGAAAATGGCTATGGGACACCAAGACCAAGATGGAGTTCCAAACAACTTGAGAAAGCAGCTTGCTCTTGCTATTAGAGGCATTCAATGGAGCTATGCAATCTTCTGGTCAACTCCAGTTACAAAACCAGGGTAATAAGTGCTGTCAATTTCCCTTTACTTATTTTTCATATTTCGTTTGAGTTTCATTTTAGAGAAAATCTTTAGAATAATGGACCAGTTTTGAGGCTTAGGTGAAGAATGATGGTATTTAAGGTATCCCCTTTGTTCATATAGGTGGTTCCTAGTTGAAGTTCTTGCATTGTTAGGAAATAAGATATGTCAATGGTTTCAACTACTGTTACTATTTCTTGAGAATTTTTCGTCCCAAGAAGGGGACCCTTGGCACAACCGTAAGAGTTGCCGCTAAGTGACCTGGATTTCACGGGTTCAAGCTGCCATAGGGCTACTTTATTTGTTTGCGATATCTTCGCTAGGTGTTTATGGAATTATTATAGCTGGTTGGTCTAGTAATTAGGGGGCAGCCGTTCGGTCGCCTATGATACTAGAACCAATAGGTTCAAAATGGGTTTGTGCCGCAGGTGTTGAACGATCTACTCTACACAAGTGTGGGCTTACAGGGCTAGGGCTCATAAACCCTTTCTTTCATTTATCAATATGGCACTGCCCTGATCGGTCACTTTTCTGGGCCGGGATCGTGGAAGTCATAAAAAAGAAATCTTTCTCTTCGCACCTCAGATCAGGAGGAAGGGTTGCTTGTCAAGCTGGCCTATATATAATAATAAATTTCTTTCTATTTTATATTATTATATAATTATAAGAAAAATAGAAAGCTTCGCTTTCTTTTAACCGGCTCCTTCTTCTTTGTCAACGCTACTAAGGACCTATAGATTTGCCTACTTTACTTATTAAAGATAAGGAGAATGGGTTATTCAATCAAAAAGGAAAAGTAACAGTCTCTTGCAGAAATGCAAGTCCAATGTGCAAGGACTCTATGCATAGCGGGAGCTTAGTGCACTAGACTTTATCTCCCAAGGATTCCTTTTACATATCCCTTTTTTTGGAGGTAGGGGAAGGGGAAATGAGGGAAGGGAATTACAAGGTGAAAGTTCAGGTAACCGACCATCTGAGCTATTAAGATTCCCCCTCATATATCCCTTTTAGAAGCATGTTTCATCGTAGATTTGTTTTGACGATATTGTTCTAAATATGTGGGATATTATCTTCTAGGGTGTTGGAATGGAGTGATGGGTACTATAATGGGGATATCAAGACTAGGAAGACAGTTCAGGCGGGTGAAGTTAATGAAGACCAACTCGGATTGCACAGAACGGAGCAATTGAGAGAACTTTATAGTTCACTCTTAACCGGTGAAAGTGAAGAAGACCTACAACCACAGGCTAAAAGGCCATCGGCAGCATTATCTCCAGAAGATCTCACTGATACAGAGTGGTATTTCTTAGTATGCATGTCCTTCGTCTTCAATGTTGGACAAGGGTAAATTTCTTGACATTCCAAATGTTGTGCAAGCAGTTTGTTTTCTGATGTATTGATTAGAATCTACAGTCCAGCGAGGTGACACTTAGTTTCCCTTGCAATAAACAAGGATGACACATAGTTCATTATCTCAATTAATGTAGAATAACAATCTTTATCGTCATCTCCTGAAATCATTTATTCTTTCAATGTTCAAGTGGAGTGTTGCTATCTTTGGTTTAGAGACTATTAACCATGCTCATGTTAGCTTGTTCTAGGCGTAGATAGGAAAGTAAATGGTCAATATCTTTCTTCTTCTTAAAACAGCAGAGAGGAATGCAGTCATTGTAGTTGCTATTTTAATTCCTGTGAAATCATTGCACAGGTTGCCAGGAAAGACCTCAGCAACGAATCATACGATCTGGCTATGCAATGCTCACCAAGCAGAGAGTAGAGTATTTTCTCGCTCTCTGCTAGCAAAGGCAAGTATAGTCCATATATCAGCGTTAACTGCAGCGTCAGTCTAAGATGATATCCTTAAGGGTGTGCATTTCCTCAATTTTGGGTTATTTTAGTTCGTTTTGTTCGTTTCTTGGTTTGTAGATTGGCAAATTGATCATTGAATTGGAATAGGTCCTTTTGGATCATTTTGGTTTGTGGCTTTAAACTTAGAAAAGAAAACGAACCTCAAAAAACGAAGAACTTGATAAATGAAAACTGAAACCAGCCAAGATACCCAAAAAATCTGACCAAAAGAACTGATAATTTTGTTTGGTCAGTTGTTTCAGTTAAACCCAGATTATGCACACCCTTAGATATCAATTCAACTGAAAAATCTGAATCTCTTTCCTTTTGGTTTTTCCATGTTACTAATCAAATCTTCTTCGTCTCACCAGAGTGCATCTATCCAGGTATTAATTCTCTCTCTCTCTCTCTCTCTCTCATACACACACACACACACACACACACACACGCGCGCGCGGAGTGTGCACACACAAAAAATTCAAATATTTACCCTTGCTCGAATATTTTTGGATTGTGTTAACTTTCTCCTAAAATTTGTTAAATGCATGAAACAACTCTCTACTAACAAATAGGAGTATGCATCAGCTCCTGATTTATGTAATTCTTTCCTTTTCCATAGAGTATGTGGTTAATCAATACCTTTTCCTCTCTTTGCAACTTGTAGACTGTCGTATGCTTTCCATATTTAGGAGGCGTAATCGAGCTGGGAGTCACCGAGCTTGTAAGCTAGTTTCAATTTGTCTCTTCAAATCTTCCTGATGTTTTGCATGATATCACTAATTACTTGCAATTATATCTTGTCTTGTTGTAACATGTTTTTTGCAGGTCTTAGAAGATCCGAACCTCATTCAGCAAATAAAAAGTTCCTTTGAGGTTGATCACTCTGTTATTTCAAAGATGCCTAATTACGTCTCCGACGATGCAAATGACACTAACGTTGTTAGCCGAAAGCTTAATCATAATGGACTTGAAATTGAAGCTTATCCAGTTGAAATTAATAACAGTTCGCCGCATGATAGTTCAAATGGTTTTGTGGCCAATCAAGAGGCAGAAGATTCTTTAATGGTTGTAGGCGTTATTGGGGAAACTTCACAAGCTCAAAGCTGGAAGTTCGTGGATGATCATATGAGTAACAGTGTGCATAATTCTTTGAATTCCAGTGACTGCATCTCTCAAAATTATGAAAAGTTGTCCCCTCTTTCGAGTGGAGAGAAAGAAACTAAGCCTTGCCCAATAGACCGTCAAGACCACAATCAGAATAAACTTCATCTTTTAGATCACCAAGGAGATGACGCTCAATATCAAGCTGTCATTTCTACCCTTCTAAAGAATTCTGACCAATTAACTTTGGGACCACATTTTAGAAATATTAACAAAAAGTCAAGCTTTGCTGGTTGGAAGAATGATACGCGAACGCCAACAATAGGAACTGCACAAAAACTATTGAAGAAGGTACTTCTTGAAGTTCCTAGAATGCATGGTGGTGTTACACATAAATTCAGTAGAGAGAACCGTAAAAAGAACTGCCTTTGGAGACCGGAGGTTGATGACATTGATAGAAGTCGTGTTATTTCAGAGAGAAGGCGAAGAGAAAAGATAAGCGAGAGATTTATGCATCTTGCATCAATGCTGCCAACTGGTGGCAAGGTACTGGTAGATCTTCTCAAGTTTAGCTAGCTGCTGTTTGACGGCAAACTGATCAAGAATTGTGTTTGGCCTTTGTGGTTGCAGGTTGACAAAATATCACTACTTGACGAGACAATAGAATACATGAAAGAGCTTGAGAGGAGAGTTCAAGAGCTGGAAGCTAGATCGGGAAAAAAAACAAATGATACTGCAGAACAGACATCTGATAATTGTGGTACTAGCAAATTCAACGACGTCAATGGATCGTCACTAAAGAGGAAGGCATGTGATATGGATGAAATGGAACCTGAAAGCTGTAATGAATTACTGAAAGGCAGTTCAACTGATAGTATTGTCATCAGTATGATCGATAAGGTAGTTTCAATCAAGATGAGGTGTCTTTGGAGCGAGGGCTTGTTACTTAAGATTATGGAGGCACTAAACGATCTACAAATGGATTGCCATACGGTTCAATCTTCCAACATTGATGGAATTTTATCCATTGCTATTGAATCCAAGGTTTGTCATGGAATACTAACTGAAAAATTAGCTCTTGTTTGTGCTTTTCCAAGATTAATATGTTGTATCTTTTGGTTAAACTGCAAGTAAAGATGTGTATTCATTCTACTCTGATCTTTTTCCCTTTGCAGTCAAATGGATTGAGAACTGCATCAGTTGGAGCAATTAGAGAAGTACTTCAGAGAGTAGTCTGGAAATCTTGATGATCATTTAAGAATGGTGAATTATCTCCATCTGAAAACGAGGCCGACTAGTCGTGTCCTTAGAGGATAGTTAGAGCTTGTGTATATTTTTCTACTTTGGAAATGCATTTTGCATAGATTTGACAGCCTACAGAGAAGGAGTAATTTGTTGTAACTTTCTTCCAATGTATCATGTTTCTTGATCATCACTTGGTTTGTGGTCCTCTGAGAAGTTCATGAAAGTGGAGTTGCTCAATCTTGCAATTGATTTCTGTCAGTGAGTGCTTTTCTCTCTTCCCCACTCCTCCCTTTGAAAGGTCACTTCAGAAATAGAAAAGGGTTCAGTAGTTGCTCAAGTGTGAAGGGAGCCTTCGCGTAACTGGTAAAGTTGTTGCCATGTGATCAGGAGGTTATCCGTGAAAATAGCCACAAATGCAGGGTAAAGTTGCGTACAATAGACCCTTGTGGTTCATCCCTTCCCCGGACCCGTGCATAGCAGAAGCTTAGTGCTCCGGGCTGCCCTTTTTTACTTGCTCAAGTCATTCAGCATTAAAGCATTTTACTGTTTAAAACATGCTTAAGCTCTTTCATTTACATTTGAGACAAAAGGAGATAGTAAATGAAGTGGTAGAATGCAACTCTCACATTCGGGTCAATGGCAAGTTCTTGATTGAAAGACTTCAGTGAAAATGTTCATATTAGACGGTACTACCTCCGTCCACAATAAGTGATCAATTTGCTTTTTCATTTTGGTCTAAAATAAGTGTCAATTTATATAGTCAATAAAGAATTCAATTTATTTTTACAAAATTATTCTTATGTAAATATCACTAAAAAGTTTTCTTACTCCTCACATTAAATATTTAATTAAGGGTAGTTTAGTCATACTATGCATTTTTGTATAGAATTTCGTATTTTCTTAATGGACGTGCTAAAAGCAAATTTGTCTTATTGTGAAGCGGAGAGAGTACTAAATTAGTACTCCCTCCGGTCCAAAATAAGTGATTTTCAAGCCTTTTTTTTGTGGTAAAAAATAAGTAATTTTTCCAGATTTTAAGAATGAATTAATTATTTTTTTCCTATATTGCCCTTGGAGTAAATAGTGTTGGAGTATGTGTTAGGAGTATTTATGTGGATAGTAAAAGTTAATATGGTAAATTTCTTTGCTAATTAATGTCAAAAGGTAAATTTCTTAATGTGTGTGAAAACAAATAAAAAATTACTTATTTTGGACGGGAGAGAGTATTAGAATTAATGTAGAGTTTGTTTACTTTCAGATGACCTGAAAAGTGAATAGGGCCTCACATGTCCCTCCTTTTTCTTTAAATCTGAAAAAGAACCAAAGTGGAAAGGTGGAAGGGCCACAAAACTCCCTTCATCATGGTTAAACCCCACAAAAGTTAAACACCAAAAAGAAAACTTAAAAGAAGCTAGGAAAGGGATGGTACAGCTTTTCCAATTGAAGTTGGACTTGTTAAAAGAGCAAATCGGTAACAGTTCAGCCTACTAGTGATACTGTTCGCTTTTAGCATAAATAAGGTTGTGCATGGATCGGATCCGATCAGATTTAGCACATTTCGGATCGTTTTCGGATTCTAGAAAATGCAATCCGAATCCGATCTGAATTAATATCGGGTCAGATTTTTAAAGTTTTGATCGGTTCGGATCGGATTTTCGGATTTCAGATTAGATTATTATGCCTCAAAGTTGCAAACTCCTATGTATAGTTTCTTTGTAAAAGAGGCAATACAGTAAGAAAAATTCATGTTTATGCAATTATGAGAGTACTATGGTGCTAATATAGCTAAATCCACCAATTATAAAGGTAATAACTTGGAGGAAAATGTAAAGGAAGTACTAATTATTCAAAATTAAGGATTAGTATGCCTTAATAATTTCGGATTTTGGATCGGATCAGATTAAAATTATACCAATCCGAAATCTTAATAAACAAAATCCGAAATTTGATCCAATCCGAAATACGAAATTGAACGGTTCGGTTCGGATTTCGGATATCCGATCCAAATGAACAGCCCTAGGCATAGACCCGCATGACTTCAAAACGCGAGCATGAATTCACCGAGGGTGTCACATATAATTCCTCCCTGGGACTCAACGTCCTCGCTGAGATTCGTTCAAGTGCGGACTGACTCTAATATCATAGGTAACAACTTAGCCCACTAGTGATATAGTGCGCTTTGGACATAAGCCCGCACGACCGAATAACTTTAAAACGCGTCATTAAAATTTAAAGCTTGTTTACTTCTATACCCAACATCTCTTCAATGTATTGTCCATGTAGGATTCGCCTAGGAAGTCACTAAACCATTAGTATCATGTTCATAACTTAGAAAATATACAGCATATTAATGATAACAATAATCCATTTGCTATTGGCCATGGTTTGTTATTTAATATAAATCTCTATATTATGTCGCATGTTAAATTAGCAATCAGATTCATATCTTGAATTCTTGATTACTATGATGCCTAAATAACGAGTCCGGAACTCAATTATTGGGTTTTTGGACAAGTGTGACATTAATAGATCAAAAAAGAAAAAGTTATCAAACTATGTTTAACACGGTAATAAACCGTGCCATACTTTAACGGTGTTTTAGCCGTTAAGGTATAACGCGGTTTATTACCGCATTATACATATACAACGCACAGATTTTACGCGCTCTGCTGACACGATTTGACGGAAAGGTATAGCGCACAGTTTATCCGCGCTATACAGGTATATCGCATAAAAAACCGCGTTATACCCTTTATTATACCGTCGCCTTCTTCCCCAAATCGACAGAACCCCCATTTTTTGAATTTGAGCACCAACAACGGTCCCCTCCCCTTTTATTTTTCCTCCAAAAAAATTATAGTGGGTCCCACCTGTCACCTAAAAAGACAAGTACATAAGTCCCACACCCTAGCAAAACGTTATATTGTTGTGGTTTCATCGTTTCGGACTCAAATTTTCAACTTCTTCACTTTCCAAAAATCATAAATCGAGGTATTCCGATTTAGTTTATGTCGAAACTCGTATAATAATGCATATTAGTTGACTTGAATGTGTTTCCATGTCGTTTTGTGTTTTGTTTACGAAACTAGTATGTTATATTTATCCGGACTAAGATATTAGTGTTCTAAAAAAATACGTAAAAATTGAGAAATTATTATTTTTTTGTTAATAAAAATGTTAATTAATATCTTTTACTGTTTTATATGTATTTTCGTGAATGTTATGTGATTAAAATGTATTTGTTGTTTATATTTAGTTTAGATTATTTATTTGCGTAGTAAAATGTAGAGCCTTTTAACATACTAAAATGTAGAGCCTTTTAACGTAGAATCCCTGTATTTTAAGTATCTCTTATACTGATAGATGAAATACAAACACTGTCCAATTTACAAAAAATAATTATTTAATTTAAAAAACAAACACACAAAGGAATGAAAATATTAAAATTGACACACATAAGAATTCATGATAGGTTTGTGCTACTGAGCCTCAAATATCGAGCCTGGAACCAAAGGTATATACTCTGTCCAATTTACAAGAATTAATAATTTAATTTATAAAACAAACACACAAAATTATAAAAATATTGAAATTGACACACACAATTATTCATGATAGTTTGGTGCTACTGGACCTCAAATATCGAGCCTGGAACCAAAGGTATATACTCTGTCCAATTTACAAGAATTAATAATTTAATTTATAAAACAAACACACAAAATTATAAAAATATTGAAATTGACACACACAATTATTCATGATAGTTTGGTGCTACTGGACCTCAAATATCGAGCCTGGAACTCATAAGTATATACTCTGTCCAACTAAATAATTAAAACCAAAATATTTAATTTATAAAACAAACACACAAAAATTGAAAAATATTGAAATTTACACGCATAAGAATTCATGATAGCTTGGTGCTACTGGGCTTTAAATATCGAGCCTGGAACCCATATGTATATACTCTGTCTAATTAAATAATTAAAAATTAAAAATTAAATTTATAAAAAAAAACACACGAAATTATAAAAATATTGAAATCAGGATAGCTTGGTGCTACTGGGCCTCAAATATCGAGCCTGGAACCCATAGATATATATATCCTGTCCAATTAAATATTGTATAACTCTAAAAATTAATTATTTAATTTACAGATTAAACATACAATTAATGTTATTTTGTCACGACCCTGAATTAATAAAGGTCGTGATGGCGCCTATCGTGAAACTAGACTATCCCTCTAACACAATAAAATTAATATTTTCTATTTTATAAAAATATAATTTCAAATTTGTAACAAAATTCACTTTTTAAGACATGTGCAGCAAGAATAATAATCCCAAACAATCAAAATTTAACACCGACTCATACCTCTGGAGTCAACTGTCATGATCATCTAAGACGATAAGTACAACGTATAAGAAAGTGACTTGCTACTAACATAAGTTCAAAATATGAAAAATCTATGAACTGGGAAAAGAAAGGAGGTGAACTGGTCCGGTACCTGGATCTGCACACAGAGGTGCAGGGAGTAACGTGAGTACGCCAACTCAGTAAGTAACCAAAATAACTAAAAACTTGAGTGCAGTGACGAGCATTTATAAATCATAGTTTCATAAAAACAGTAATTCAACTTTTATTACAAGGCTCAGTATAAAGAAGAGTGGGGAAAACAGTAAAATTCACAATGTAACAGCCTTTCAAGCACAATATCACTCATAACAAGGTATCTCAGTCACTCGTGACTCCACTACCAGTGTTCCATGCTCACACTACACACTCTCACTCAACAAGTACCAGATATCCACTCAGCTGCTGCGGCGTGCAGCCCGATCCGACTAACATATGATGCGGCGCGCAACCCGATCCAATATATATATAGTCGACCATGCTCATTCGGGGTGTACAGACTCCGGAGGGGCTCCTACAGTCCAAGCACTATGTTGTTGCGGCGTGCAACCCGATGCAATATACATATGATGCGGCGCACAACCCGATCCATGTAATATCTGTTGCGACGTGCGGCTCGATCCATAACTATCCTCATAATCTCGACTCTCGGCCTCACTCAATCATCCTCTCAAGCCACTCGGGCTACTCATCTCAACATCACGGGACTCAGCCCAAAATACCTCACAGGACTCTAAAACAGTGTAATAACAGTGAAAATAGCAACAAGTAGTAAGCATGATTGAGTTCACAAATTATTTACTAACATAGTGTGATAATAGTGTAAAAATAGCCATGAGGATCTAAACAGATCGGCACAAGGCCCCAAACATGGCTTACAACCCATAATAAGTATAAGTCTCTAAAATACAGGATATCTCATGATTTCAAATCAATTATACGGCTTAATAGTCGCTACGGGACTAACTAAATCACAATCCCTATCGGTGCACGCCCACACGGTCGTCACCTAGCATGCGCGTCACCTCATGTATCAAAACAATACAAAATACCGGGGTTTTATACCCTTAAATCTAGAGTTACAATCGTTAATTACCTCAAAACGGTCCGAAAACTACTCCGCGATGCTTTTGCCCCTCGAATCGGCTCCCAAATGCTCTGAGTCTATAAAAATCAGATTAATAACATCAAAATATGCTAGGGAGACGAAACCCAATAAAAAACTATCAGAATTAGGCACAATTCCCGAAATTGGCCAAACCCGACCCCGGGCCTACGTCTCGTAATTCGATAAAAATTACAAAAACTAGAATATTCATTCCCTCACGAGTCTACCCATATAAAATTTACCAAAATCCGACCTCAAATTCCCATTCAAATCATCAAAAGAAATTCCCAATTTTCCCTCCAATTTCCACTTTAATTCCTCAAATTACATGATAAAAATCAAGGCTAATTCATGAAATTTACCCAAAAGTGATTGAAGAATACTTATTTCAAGAACCCCACTGAAAATCTACTCCAAATCCCCCTTCTCCCGAGCTCTCTAATGGTCTTTTTGAGTTATGGCCTAAAACCCTCGTTTTTGAAACTTAAACTTTCTGCCCAGTTTTTTCTTCATCGCGAATGCGGCCTCCTCCCCGCGTTCACGAAGCACAAACTTCCTAGGCTCCAAATTTACTCTATGCGAACTCATCAATAGCATCGCGAACGCGATGCATCGCCTGGCTTTCCCTCCGCGAACGCGGTCCACTCCTCGTGATCGCATAAGTCAAAAGCCATGGGGGTCACCAACCACCAAACCTTCTCCGCGAACGTATGCCCTTGAGCGCGAACGCGATGCTTCCTACACCTTGACCTTCGCGTTCGCATCCATCTCTTCGCGAACGCGAAGAACAAATTCTCGGCTTCTGACGAGCGTATGACGTATATATAATTTTAACTCGTACTCTGTCAAATAATAGTATAGAAAGA
>ML298857.1:0-17106 GCA_005239495.1 Nicotiana undulata
TGGCTAAAAACCCTCGTTTTGAAACTTAACTTAAACTTTCTGCCCAGGCTTTCCGCACCTGCGACAGTTTCTTCGCACCTGCGGTCCCGCACCTGCGCTCAGGGGGACCGCACCTGTGAAAAATCCCAAGGACCTCAACTTCCGCACCAGCGATCGACCTCCCGCATCTGCGGTCTCGTAGGTGCGGCAATTACCTCGCACCTGCGGCCTCGCAGGGGCGACAAATTCCTCGCACCTGTGGAAACTCATCAACCCAGCCCATTGTTGCACCTGCGGAGCCCAGTCCGCTCCTACAAGACCGCACCTGCGGCTCCCCTTCCGCAGGTGCGAAAACACCAGCAACAACATAACTTCAGCAATAGCATCCCATTCCAACCTTCCCATCAATCACCCGAAACCATCCCGAGCCCCTCGGAACCCCAACCAAACATACTAACGCATTGTATATGATCATTCAAACTTAGTCGAGCCTTCAAAACACGAAAAACAACATCAAAAACTCCAAAACTCATCGAATTCAAGCCTATGAACATTGAAGCTTCTAAATTCCACCAACGATGCCGAAACTACCCAAAACGACTTCGATTGACCTAAAAATTTGCAGACACATCCAAAATGACATTACAAATATGTTCCAACTATCGGAACTCCATTCTGACCCCGATAGCCTATTTTCCACTGCCGATCGAAAATCGCCAAAACTAGCTTTCGCCAGTTCAATCCTAATTCTACACCGGACATCACAAAAACATTCCGGACATGCTTCTAAGTCCCAAGTCACCTAACGAAGCTATCCGAGCTATCAAATCCGCATTCCGAGGTCATTTACCAATAAGTCATCTCCGGGTTGACTTTTCTAACTCTAAGGCTACTTTTAGAGACTAAGTGACTCAATTCCTTCTATAACCACTCCAAACCCGAGCTAACCAATTCTAACTCATCATGAACAGTCTAACCAATCTACAACAGTGCAGAAACAGAGAAAATAATGCATGTTCTGCATAATGACCGATCGGGTCGTTACATTCTCCCCCTCTTAAATAAACGTTCGTCCTCGAACGGGTCTAGAAACATACGTGGAGTCTCAAAAAGTGAGGATATTTGTTCTGCATCTCCCGCTCGGTCTCCCAAGTGGCCTCCTCCACTGGCTGAGCTCTCCACTGCACCTTCACTGAAGCTATCTCCTTTGATCTCAACTTTCTGACTTCGCGAGCTAAAATAGCCACTGGCTCAACTTCATAAGACATATCACCCTCGAGCTGAATTGTGCTGAAGTCTAAGACATGAGACGGGTCACCAACATACTTCCGGAGCATCGACACATGGAATACCGGATGGACACTCTATAATCTGGGCGACAAGGCAAGTCTATAAGCCACCTCCCCAACCTTCTGAAGCACCACAAAAGGACCACTGAACCGGGGACTAAGCTTTCCCCTCTTCCCCAACCTCATGACACCCTTCATGGGTGACACCTTCAGCAGTACGTTATCACCCTCCATGAAAGACACGTCACGAACCTTCCGTTCTGCATAGCTCTTCTGTCTGGACTGAGCCGTGCGAAGTCGCTCCTGAATCAACTTCACCCTTTCCAATGCATCCTGAACCAAATCTGGCCTAACAACCTAGCCTCACCGGGCTCAAACCAACCAACCAGAGATCTACACCTCCTACCATATAAAGCCTCATACAGCGCCATATGAATACTATAACTGGTAGCTGTTGTTATATGCAAACTCTGCTAAAGGCAGAAACTGCTCCCACGAGCCACCAAAATCAATCACGCAGGCCCGCAACATGTCCTCCAAGATATGAATAGTCCGCTATGACTGCCCGTCAGACTGAGGGTGAAATGTTGTGATCAACTCTACCTGCGTACACATACCTCTCTCCTAGACCTCCAGAACTATGATGTGAATTGAGTACCCCTGTCCGAAATGATAGAAACTGGGACCCCATGCAATCGGACAATCTCCCTGATGTAAATACCAGCTACTCTCTCCGAAGTATAAGTAGTACTGACAGGAATGGAGTGCGCCGACTTGGTCAGTCGATCCACAATGACCCAAATAGCATCAAATCCCTTCGGAGTCCATGGAAATCCAACTACGAAGTCCATGGTAATCCAATCCCACTTCCACTCCGGAATAACCATCTCCTGAAGCAATCCACCTGGTCTCTGGTGCTCATACTTGACCTGCTGGTAGTTGAGACACCGTGCTACATACTCAACAATATCCCTCTTCATCTGCCTCCACCAATACTGCTGCCTCAAATCCTGATACATCTCTGCGGCACCAAGATGAATGGAGTACCGCGAGCTATGGACCTCTTCTAATATCATCTCTCTAAGGCCATCTACATCGGGCACACAAATACGGCCCTGCATTTTCATAACCCCGTCATCACCAATAGTCACATCCCTGGAATCACCTCGACGAACGATGTCCTGAAGAACTAACAAGTGCCGGTCATCGTACTGGCGTGCTCTAATCTGATCATAGAAAGAAGACCGGGAAGCCATGCTAGCTACTACACGTGGAGGATATGACAAATCCAACCTCACCAGCTGCCCTACTAAGGCCTGAACATCACGCGCTAAGGGTCGCTCTCCTGCTGAAAGATAGCTAGACTCCCCAAACTCCCTGCTCGGTGACTCAGGGCATCAGCCACTACATTGGCCTTTCCCGGATGATATAGAATAGTGAGGTCATAATCTTTAAGAATTTCCAACCATCTTCTCTGACATAGATTCAAATCCTTCTGCTTCAACAAATACTGCAAGCTACGATGGTCCGTAAAAATCTCACAGTGTACCCCATACAAATAATGACGCCAAATCTTCAAAGCATGAAAAATGGCAGCTAGCTCAAGATCGTGCACTGGGTAACTCTTCTTATGCACCTTCAACTTTCTGGACGTGTAGGCAATCACCCTACCGTCCTGCATCAAAACCGCTCCCAAGACAACTCTAGAAGCATCACAATAGACTGTGTAAGAACCCGAACCAGTAGGCAATACCAACACCGGAGCTGTAGTCAATGCTGACTTGAGCTTCTGAAAGCTCTCCTCGCACGCGTCGGACCATCTGAATGGAGCACCCTTCTGGGTCAATCTGGTCAGTGGTGAAGCAATAGAATAAAATCCCTCAACAAAGCGACGGTAATAACGCGCCAACCCAAGGAAACTCCTAATCTTTGCAGCTGAGGACGGTCTGGGCCAACTCTACACCGCCTCAATCTTCTTCGGATCCACCTGAATACCTTCACTAGACACCACGTGCCCCAAGAAAGCTACCGAACCAAGCCAAAACTCACACTTGGAGAACTTTGCATAAAGCTTCTCCTCTCTCAACCTCTGCAACACAACCCTCAAATGCTGAGCGTGCTCCTTCTGGCTACGAGAATACACAAGGTTGTCATCAATGAACACAATGACGAATTAATCAAGGTAAGGCTGAAACACGCTGTTCATCAAATGCATGAACGCGACTGGGGCATTGGTCAGCCCAAATGACATAACCAAAAACTAGAAATGACCATATCTGGTCCTGAAAGAAGTCTTCGGAATATCAGAATCCCGAATCTTCAGCTGATGGTACCCAGACCTCAAGTCAATTTTTGGAGAACACCCTAGCTCCCTGAAGCTGATCATACAAGTCACCAATACGAGGTAAAGGATACCGGTTCTTTACCATAACCTTGTTCAGCTGCCTATAGTCGATACACATGCGCATAGACCCATCCTTCTTTTTCACGAACAACACCAGTGCACCCCACAGTGACACACTAGGCCGAATGAACCCCTTATCTAGGAGTTCCTAAAGCTGATCTTTCAATTCTTTCAACTCTACTGGGGCCATGCGGTACGGTGGGATAGAGATAGGTTGGGTCTCTGGTAACAAGTCAATACCAAAATCGATGTCCCTGTCAGGTGGCATGCCTGGCAGGTCTGCAAGGAATACGACCGGAAACTCACGGACCACAGGAACAGAATCAATGGAAAGAGTCTCACTACTAACATCCCTCACAAATGCCAGATAAGACTCACACCCCTTCCCAATCATACGCTGAGCCTTCAGAAAGGAAATCACCCTGCTAGACACATACTCCACCGAACCCTTCCACTCAACCCTCGAAATTCGGGCATAACTAAGGTCACGGTCTTGGCATGACAGTCAAGAACATCATGGCATAGAGATAGCCAATCCATGCCCAAAATCATATCGAAGTCAACCATGCTAAGCAATAATAGATATGCCCGGGTCCCCAGACCCCCGATATATATAACACAAGACCGGTACACCCGGTCCACCACAACAGTATCCCCCACCGGAGTCGACACACGAACAGATGAAATCAAAGACTCACGGGGCATACCCAAGAAATGTGCAAAGTATGATGAAACATATGAATACGTGGAACCAGGATCAAATAATACCGAAGCATCCTGGTGACAGACTGAGATAATACCTGTAATTACTGCATCTGAAGCTATGGCATCTGTCCTAGCCGGAAGTGCATAGAAACGGGCCTGTCCCCCACCTGATCGACCTCCCTCTCTGGGGCGGCCTCTGATTGGCTGACCTCTACCCCTAGCTGCATGAGTGGGTGGTGTAGAAACTGGTGCTGAAGCTGGAGGCTGGCTCCTCTGCTGATAAGAACTACCATTAAGGAGGAGACAATACCTGTTGATGTGACCTGGATCCCCCCCACTCGAAACAACCCCTCTTAGCATAGGACGGTAGGCACTGAGAGGACTCCTAGAACCAGAGTAGCTGCTAGAAGAGCCATGTGCTCAAGGACCCTGAATTGACTGTGGCCGGGATGAGCTCTGGGCTGGAAGTTCACCGAATGATGAACGGTCCGGAATAGAGCTACGAGGACCGTTTCCTGATGAAGCACCACTGTAAACTGGACGAGCTGGCTGAGGAGGCCTGAATAGATGGCCTCTGCTATACTGAGACTGACCTCCCGAGTGAACACTGCCATAACTACCCGATCCTCGAGGCCTCTTGGCCTCTCTCTAAACACGCTCTTGGCGGCGCACTGACTCAATCTCCCTGGCTATGTCAACTACCTCCTCAAAAGAAGCGCCAGATACCCTCTCCTTAGTAATAACGATCTGTAACTGATATGTGAGACCATCAACAAACCTCCAGATCCTATCTCTGTCTGTGGGGACTAGCCAGATGGCATGATGGGATAACTCAGAGAACCTCATATCATACTGCGTCACGGTCATGTCTCCCTGACGCAACTACTCGAACTCTCTACGCAGCTCCTCTCTGCGAGACTGTGGTATATACTTCTCCAAAAAGAGAATTGAGAACTGGTGCCATGTAAGGGGCACTGCATCAGCGGGTCTGCGCCTCTCATAGTCCTCCCACCAAGCAAGTGCAGCTCATGAAAACTGGAATGCGGTAAATGGAACCCCACTAGCCTCTAATATCCCTGTTGTGCGTAGAATCCTCTAACACTTGTCCAAGAAGGCCTTGGCATCCTCGCCCTCTGTGCCACTGAAATTTGGAGGCTGGAGTCTACTGAACCTCTCAAACCTACGCTTCTCATCACCAGCTAAAGCTGGGACCACATAATCCTGTACCGGAGCAATAGGCTGCACTGGAACTACCCCAGGTGTCTGAAGTCTCTGGGTGACCTGCTCAAGTGTCCGGGAAGCTGGAGTCTGAATGCCTCCCCCGGCTTGAGAAGTAGTAGCAGTAGTGGACAAAGCAACGGCCTGAGCCAAGCTGGTGCACACTGTCTAAATCTGAGCTAGGGTCTCCTGAAGACCCGGAATCACAATGGGCATTGCTGGTGCCTGAGCCTGCCCCGCTGGAATCTCAGTTGCGGGGGTCTGATCCTAAACAATAAGGAGGGTCCACAGGTGTTGTCCCGGCTGCTGTGCGGGCTGCACCCCTCCCTCTGCCACGGCCTCGGCCTCTAGCTGGTCCGGCTGGTGTCAGATCACCACTACCGGTAGCACGAGTCCTCACCATCTGTGAGAGCATGAAAACAACAAGAGTTTAGTTCCAGAATTCAACAGAGTCGCACGACAGAATTCAAAGATGTGGAATTTTCCTAAGCGTTCTGTAGCCTCTCGAAGATAAGTACAGACGTCTCCGTACCGATCCACAAGACTCTACTAAACCTGCTCCTGACTGGTGAGACCTATTCAACCTAGGGCTCTGATACCAACTTGTCACGACCCAATTTCGGAGTCGTGATGGCGCCTGTCGTGAAACCGGGCCAGCCATCTATTGTAATTAGTCCTGAACCATTTATTAAGTAAAATTACCATTTTTCAACTGCCTGAAGTTAAATATACTAAAGATCCGTAGTTAAAAGAAGCTTATAAAACCAAAAACCCAAAATCCACAACTCCCGGATCCGGTGTCACACAGTCATGAGCTGCTAATACATAATACAATCTGAAATGAAATGACCAACATAGTCTGAAAGTAAATACGACAGGTAAAAGAGAAAGAGATGACGAGATCACGGTCGCCAGCTGCTACCTCGTCAACTCTGATGAAACTGTTGCTACTCACTACCCAGAGCTGAATCTCGGTGTACCTGGATCTGCACACAAGGTGCAGGGGGTAACGTGAGTAAACCAACTCAGTAGTAACGAAACCAAACTACGGGGTGAGAGGTAGTGACTGACTAAACCTCCGATAATTTTTAACAACAGTATATAACTTGGACATGACACTAATATCTCAGAAAATAAACAAGACGCATCAATTTATGTCTGTAACCTGCATGCCCGCATGAATTCATACAGAATCCAGAATGATGTGTACTCAGTAATCAAACTCTCATAAGGTGGTCCACTCAGTACTAGTATCTGGCCTTCCGGCCCCGGGAAAGTCCATCCCAGATATTACATAACACAAGTGACACGGTCACCCAGTACTGAGGAAAAAGGCCGATCCAGCCTCACGGAGAAGATCCATCTCCGGAACATAAGCACCACGGAGAAGGTCCATCTCCGGAAAATATCATTCGGACAAGAGCCATGCCCAGGGAAGATCCATCCCTCAATATTTGTGTGCTCACTGGGGGTGTAAAGACTTCGGAGGGGCTTCTATAAGTCCAAGCGCTATATCAAGCCAACAAAGGCATGATTCAATGATCACTGCGGTGTGCAGTCCAATCTCATAACTGTCAGTATACCAGGCTCTCGGCCTCACTCAGTCAATACTTTTTCCAGTTTCACTCATATGGCTCACAGATGTATAAATTAGCCCAAACAATTATAAATATGCATGTAATTAACAATTTCTGAGAATGAGGCATGAATATACACTATAACAGGACTGAGTATGTGGAAAAAATAATCATAAACAGAGACAGCAATAAGCGACCATTCCGGTCTGAACATATTGGCGTAAAGCCTTAACATTTATACTTAGCATGATTCTATTACGTTCAAGGTAAACGCAACTTTCACAGTACCAATATCAACCTGAGATAACCATTAGGCAGTGCCGTGGGGTGAGCCAGGCTACAAATATCGGGTGTACGCTCGCATGCCCGTCACTTGGCAAGTGCGTCACCTTAGTCAACATCAAATGTCAGACAGTTTGGGGTTTCGAACCCTCAGTTCCAAGTTTGGAAGCGTTACTTACCTCAAAACCGGCTAATATACTACTCCGCAGTGCCTTTGCCTCTAAATTCGGCCTCCGAGTGCTCCAAATCTACCAACAATCAGATGAATATCATCATAATATGCTAAGGAACTAATCCCAATCAAAATTTATCAAAAGTACTCAAAAATCCCGAAATTGGACAAACCCGATCCCCAGGCCCACGTCTCGGAATACGGAAAAATTTACAAAACTGAAATCCTTATCTTCCCCCGAGTCTACTCATATCAAATTTACCAAAATCTGACCCAAAATACTCCTTCAAGTCATTACAAGAATTTCCCAACTTTTCTTCCCATTTTCCCCAAATTTCTACTTTGATTCCACAAATTTCATGGTAATAATCAATACTAGTTCGTGAAATTAGACCAAAAGTGATTAAGGAACACTTACCACAAGGCTCCCACTGAAAATCTCTGCAAAATCTCCCTTCTTCCGAGCTCTCTAATGGAGTTTTAAAAAATGGCTAAAACCCCTCGTTTTGAAACTTAACTTAAACTATCTGCCGCACCTGCTTTCCCTCACCTGCGCTCAGGGGGACCGCACCTGCGGAAAATCCCAAGGACCTCAACTTCTCACCTAGACCTCCCGCACATGCGTTCTCGCAGGTGCGGCAATTACCTCGCGCATGCGCCCTCGCAGGGGCAACAAATTCCTCGCACCTACGGATCCCAGTCCGCTCCTGCGGGACCGCACCTGAGGTTCACCGTCCGCAGGTGCGAGAACACCAGAAGCAACATAACTTCAGCAATAGCATCCCATTCTAAACTTCCCGTCAATCACCAAAAACCATCCCGAGTCCCTCGGGACCCCAACCAAACATACTAACGCATCGTATATGATCATTAAATCTTAGTCGAACCTTCGAAACACCAAAAACAACATCAAAAACTCCAAAACTCCTCGAATTCAAGTCTATGAACATTGAAGATTCTAAATTCCACCAACGATGCCGAAACTACCCAAAACGACTCTGATTGACCTGAAAATTTGCAGACACGTCCAAAATGACATTACGAACCTGTTCCAACTATCAGAATTCCATTCGACCCAGATAGCCTATTTTCCACTGCCGACCGGAAATCGCCAAAACTAACTTTCGCCAATTCAAGCCTAATTCTACACCGGACATCACAAAAATATTCCGGACATGCTCCTAAGTCCCAAGTCACCTAAAGAAGCTATCCGAGCTATCATATCCGCATTCCGAGGTCATTTACCAATAAGTCATCTCCGGGTTGACTTTTCCAACTTTAAGGCTACTTTTAGAGACTAAGTGACTCAATTCCTTCTATAACCACTCCAAACCCGAGCTAACCAATTCTAACTTATCATGAACAGTCTAACCAATCTACGAAAGTTCAAAAACAGAGAAAATAATGCATGTTCTACGTAACGACCGACCGGGTCGTTACAACGTTCTTCTTCCTTTAATATTTTGCCATTTATTTTGTCTAACTTTCTTTATTGTTGGTTTATTTGTGTATTTGGGGTTTATTTCAAGTTTGGGTTTAGCCATCTCTGTTCCTTGCTCTAGTATTTACCATATAAATATGGAAATTAAAAAATAAGAAATTTGAAATCGATAATCTAATAATCTTTTCATATTTGCCGTTAAGGTATACAATTTCTAATGAGCTTAGTACCATATTCCAAACACTTTTTTTTTAAAAGTCATTATGTCAAAATTGATACTTTCAAAAAGCTAATTGTTTGGCTTGTTTAAATATTGCCAAGTTGGAGTTTTTTTTGCAAATGATATAGACCATACAAGTCTTCCTAGGAATTAATTGTAGTGGTTTAATGACGTAGAGAATTTCAAATTTGATATTCCTTCACAGTTTATTTCTTTCAAAGTTAAACAATTGTCTCATTCAATTGACAAGCGTTTTCTTAAAAATACGCATACATATTGCTACTTAATTTTTTTAAAACTCAATTAGTCTAAGTTTGGCCGGTTAACTATAATCAACGGATCATATAGGGTAATTTTACAACCTTTCCTATAGGATTAATTAGAACTCTTGCCCATAGTCTTAAAGGTTAAGAAGACCATATAAACAGAGTTAACTTTAAGTATTATTTAGTGAATAGGTGTCCTAATTCACCTTTAAAATAATTAGGTGGCGACTCACTTTAATTAATTAAACCTTCAGAATTACCAATATATTATACTCTAGTTAGACCCGTGTTAAAATGGGGTATAACAGCTTGGCGACTCTGCTGGGCATACTAGGTTCTAAACCATTACAAACTTAGGTTAATAATTTTGTGTTTGTAATTGTTTATGGTTCTGAATTGCCTTATGTGATAAATTATTTTATATGAATTGTTTATATGTATACTTATGGCTTTGTATGAATTGTCATCCCGCTTCACTTCCTCCACTTTTAGAAATTCACACAAAGCACACACCTAGTGGTTACGTGGTTTGCGGCCGTGCACTTTTCAAAAAATACCTTTTAGGGAAAAGTTCGTGGGTAAGTCGATCAACGGTGCAATCGACAGTCACCACTTTCCACTCTCAAGTTGTCCGCTTGGGAGAAGACCAGTCTAAAAAACTCACTCTTAGTCAACTTAAGATAGAGTTAAACCACAACCTTTTTAAGAGCATGCATCACTTTAACCTTAGGTGATTTAATACCCGAGGTGTATTAAATCCATTAGTTAACCGCATCTAAATGTCCCAATAGATTTTCAACCCCAAGTGACACCTTATCACATATGTGCATTATTTGAAGGGTGAACATGCCAATTATGTGGACCATTTGCTCAAAATTAATTAAATCCTAGGTAATGGAGCATGACTAATTTTTTGATGATATATATGAAAATTTTCAAATGACATAATGGAGTGTAACATCGAGAAGTTTAAACGAACCATCTTTTATTATACTTTCTTTTGAAGTTTTATTACAAAAAAAAAGTGTTTAAACAATTCATTATTATTATTATTATTATTATTATTATTATTATTGTTATTATTATTATTATTATTATTATTATTTTGAAAAAATAGAATTGCTTAATTAATTTAAAGCTATGAAATGACGCATATGCATATTTGTCCTTTAATACACGCTAGGCCTACCTCTGGCACAAAAAGGTCCCTTATATTAGGACGCGCTATTATTTGTTAAGCTTTGGAATGTATCACATGCTTTGCTTGCTTACTTTCTTATTGCCTTCGCTTACTTAACTTTATTATTTTTAACTAACATCATTTGTTGTTTTACAGAAGAAGAAAGTAATGACTATCCAACTTACTTACATTTTTATGCATACTTTATTTGTTCATGTATTTTTTTCTTTTACTTATTTATATATCATCTTCCCAAATTAATAATAATAATAATAATCACTAATTGTTTCGTGATTAATGCTCTTTAATAATTCTAGAGCACCTTTTAGATATTTACTCAGTCCCTAATATCTTTTAGGTCTACTCCAATTCTTATAATCTAATTAAGATATCTTTTAGTCTTTGAGCATGGAAAAAAAACTTTTCAACAAAGTTCGATCTATCATGAAATCACTCAATATTTGTGCCTTTAATTAGCTTTAGGAATTTTCTTTAACCAAAAAGGTGTATAAAAAATAGTGCAATCGCTTATGGTTAGGTAAAATAATTTGCCCACTTAATTTTCCAAGCTAGTTTTATTCGCGTCTCTTTCTTTACATATTTTTAAAATATTGCCAATCGTGCCTCCCATAATTTTTCAATTTGTCCATGTCCTTTTCACACAAGCACAAACTTCTATCTTGTCTCATTGCTCTATTTTTCTTTAAATTTATTTAGCATTCTACCTATACTTTAGAATTTCAACCTCCGTGTCAACTCTCATTTATAAATTGGTCGATGTCCAAATTTGTGCAATCTAGCAAGCAATAGAAGGCTACTACTTGGCCAATTTGCATCGCCAAATTATTCTAAATTCTATTCAATTCAAATATTCGTATTGTTATTTCCGATCGTCGAGACTAATATTCACGCACCCCGCTAATTCTAAGTTTTGGCATGCATGTTGAAGGACCATCCCATAACTCTCAAAACGGTTGATATCGTATTTCGGGCCTCGACAACTTTATGATTTTCCAACTCTAAAAAATAATAATAGAGTCATTTCATGTCCAATTGACTCTTATATACTAATCAAGTATCTTGATTATGAGCTTGTCGATATTCAAACAGCCAAAAATTATTTTCAACATCAAAATTATCCGTCTTTGTCCTCTTTGAAACATAGTCTATATAAGGCTCGGTCTTTTTATAGTAGAGTTTTTTTTAATTTCCTCAAAAAAGGAAAGTGGGGCAGAATTGCTTTTTATGCAAATTGATCAGCTTTAAAGAAATTGAGTATGCTAGCATAGGACATCATGCCATTGAGTAATAATCAAAACTTCCTAAAGATTGAGATAATTTTTTGAAAATGCTATAGTCGTGCAAGGAAAAGAACTTGAGCTAGAGCTAAAGCTTTGATGTTCGACATAAGTCAACCTTTCACAAAACTTCAAATCATTCTGTTTCCATGTCAACAGGTCTCGTGCGTTAGAGTCCTTAGATAACAAGTCGTTCTCGTCCATCCATTTTGCAACTTAGGCCATCGTTTCTAGTTTAAATCTCCTAATTAACCATATATTGATTAATCTATCTAATCATATACTCTATTATTTGTATGCATTTATTTTATTATGATGATTACTCTAACACTTTATTTTTGTTTGTAAAGTTTTAATTTTTCTTTAAAGGTTGCCTAGCACTGAACACTGTTTTGGTTGTGAATCTGCATAAAGGACGAGGCTATAATGGCAGACAAATTTGAAGTATTCAATACCGGTATAAGATTGTTGCAACAAGAAGATAATGATACTGAGGCAAATATGGTACGAAGAAGCGTGTTGGTTAATCTGGGAAGCACTTTCAACCTTCTTCCAAATGCAACCTCTTCTTCCAGCTCAAAGCAGAATATTTGCTTAACTGTATCTCCTTGCCAAACTCCTACTTATACAATCTCTCCACAAATACCTTTAACCTACACTCCCAATCAAGTTATGATGATGCCCAATATCCAGCCTTCCGCGGTCGCAAATCCTTTTAGGGAAGACAAGCAAGACCAATTAGCATTTTGCCAATATGCAAGACGTGGAAAAGAAATTCAGTCAAGTGACCACAAGAATTAAGACAATGAGCTCCACAATCTAAGGAAAGCAATTGAAAACGAGCTGCAATCAAGAAGTCATCAAAGTTTGAGGTATGAAGATTTATGTTTGCATCCACATGTTTAGCTTCCGCCAGGGTACAAGATGCCAAAGTTCAATACTTTTAATGGGATTGGAGATCCCATTGCTCATTTAAAGAATTACTGCAGCAGATTGATTGGTATTGGACATAATGAATCTATACGAATGAGACTATTCATTCAAAGCTTGTCCGAATTAGCACTCATTTGGTACACCAGACAAGACTTTAACAAATGGCGTACATGGGAAGATATGACTCGCAATTTTGTGAAGCAATATGAGTTCAACATTGGACGTGATTCGCTCATGACTGATTTTCTCAAAATAAAGGAAATGCCGCATGAATCTTTTGAAGAGTATGCCACGCGATGGAGATCAGAAGCTTCAAAAATACATCCTCCATTGCCTGAGGGAGAATTTATCTCAGCCTTCATTCAAAATCAAGAAGGCATATATTTTGATAAGCTGCTCGCAACTTGTGCACGCAATTTCTCCGATTTGATTCGTATTGGGAAAGAGTTAGAATGTAGCATCCAGAAAGGGAGAGTTGTGGATGGTTCGACAACTCAAGCTATTAACCAAACATTCCACCAGGAGATACCTAAAAACCTGCGATGCAAAAAGAAAGAAAAGAATCCAGTTGCCACGACTATGCTCCAGCCACAATGTTATGACAATAATCATATTTCGCAAAATTATGCCAATTCCAACTTTAGGAGCATGCACCTCAAGCACAATCACCAGCAAAATTTTCAGCAGAACTTTCAGAAGCAATCTCCCCTGGCACAATGCAACCCTTGACAACAAAAGAAGATGAAGCCCTGCTTTTTCACTCTTTTGGATGATCCATTGGTTGACATACTTGATAGATTGAAAGCCAAAGGTCTTCTACGACCCATGAAAGGATTTATCTCTGAGCAACCACCTCAAAAACTTTGATCCATCTAAGAATTGTGCATTTCATTCAAACATTCAAGGACATGACACTGAAGAATGTTCAGTCCTCAAGTTCAAGATACAAATCATGATTGAACAATGCAAGATAACGGTACACCATGAGTTATAAAGCAGTAAATGCACCGCAGGTACAATCATTGTCAAAGGTGATCCATCAAAATTGGCACCACAGTGTTTGAAAAGAAAACGCATAACAGATCAGGAGGACTAAGAATGATGTCACAACACAACCATTCTCCACCCGCCCACCCTTGATTTTTCAGAAGGACCCTTCATTATTTGGCAAAGCAGAAAATGAAATCTCAAGCTACATATTTGTTACAATCACAACAGGATGCCATAGCAACAAGTTGTAGATTCAAAGCAAAACTTTGACGTTCAATGCATGGCAACCACTTTCTTTTATACTAACGAATTTTCTTTCAGCAACGCAGGGGAATATTTTAGCTATTCTTGATCAATATTACACGCTATCGCAAAGCTTAGCATCAAGTCAGAAGTCTCAAGATTCGTGCAAAGCAAAGGACGAAGCCAAGCCAGCACAAACCAAACCTTGAAACTTATAATTTTTCTTTGAGTGCAGGAATTTATTAATAGCAAAACTTTAGCACGAATATCCAACAACTGTTAGCATTGCACCGGGAACATTCACTACTACAAAGGCATTGCATCAAGTACGCTGCACCACACCATTTGCTATTGCAAATTTATTGCACCAAGCTCTCCGCATTGCACCATCAATATATGTTACTTCGAAGTAACCATGCTAAGCTTTTAATATGATATTTAGGTTTGTCCGCCTTTAACAGGATATTTATGCATTAAATATTTAGGCTTATCCGCCTTTAATTGGATTTTTAAACACGTTTGCCTTTAATATGATATTTAGGCTTGTCTGCCTTTAACATGACATTTATGCATTAAATATTTAGGCTTATCGCCTTTTTAATTGGATTTTTAAGCATGATTTCCTTTAATATGATATTTATGCTTGTCCGCCTTTAACAGGACATTTATGCATTAAATATTTAGGCTTGTCCGTTTTTGACAGAACATTTTTTTATTAAATATTTAAGCTTATCCGCCTTTAATTTAATATTTAAGCACGCTTGCCTTTATGATATTTAGGTAGTCCGCCTGACAACAGGACATAAGGTAGTCCACCTGATTAATAGGACATTATGTTGTCCGCCTGATTAATTGGACACAAGCTTGTCCACCTGATTATAGGATATTAAGGTTGTCCGCCTAAACAACAGGACACTTTAGCACATATTCACATGATTTTCATTTATTTATTTCGACCTAGATGGTCGTGTTTTTAATGTCATTACTGAAATGCATCATTATCATAAATCATTGCAAAGCACATTTATAATCTGTATGTTATTGTTGAACATCATCATTGGCATACAACTACATGTTTATCAAATAACTTTGGCCGACTAGGCCACGTAGTATAAATACGCCCAAAAGGTGTCATTTTCATAAGATTACTTTACAGCATATTGCATTTCAATATTTACTCTATTGACGAATTTTTTTGGCATGTTAAGCTTTGCAGGAAATATAATTCAACATGGTGGTCAAGTTGAGTTATCGCAAATTATATTTTGAAACTCATAGTTTTATTTGAGTGCAGGAATTCGCTAACAATAAACTTCAACATGCAATTCCCAAATTATTGACATTGTTCCTTGAATATTTTCTTCTGTAAAGACATGTCAACAAGCTCTCCACACCATGGATATTAGCTACTACAAAGTCATCGCACCATGAATTACTACTAAAAAAATGGGCACCATATCAAGATCTCTATACTGTATCAAGCTGTTTGCACTGCATCAATCTTTGCAATTACAAATCATGCACCACATGTCTGGTCTATCCGCCCTCAAATAGGATATATTGAGTCTATCTGCCCTCAAATAGGATATATCGGGTCTATCCGACCTCAAATAGGATATATTGGGTTCATCCTCCCTCAGATAGGATATATCGGGTCTATTCGCCCTCAAACAGGGTATATTGGGTCTATCCGCCCTCAAATAGGATATATCGGGTCTATCCGCCCTCAAATAGGATATATCGGGTCCATCCACCCTCAAATAGGATATTTTGGGTTAATCACCCTCGAATGGAACATATCGTGGTCGTCCGCCTTCAAATAGAACCTAGAGGTTAATCTTTCCTCAAAAAGGACATTAATTTATTTCGACCCTAGTGGTCACAATTGCATAAGCATTGCTGAAACATTTTATCCTTCATAAATCAGTGCCAAATGCATTTATCATTATAAACTAAATTTTCATGTGCCATTGCCGACCATGAAATATGTCGCCATAAAATTATATTTTTATATGTTTGCAAAATAAATTCGCTTTTCATGAATTGTCGCCTAATTGTTTTCATAAGATTACTTTTATGCCCTATTTTTTTTTATAGAGGCTACCCCGAATGGTGACCAGGTGCAACAACCTCAGAACCTGTACAATTAAGTACATAAGTGTAGCATGAGTACATATAAACAAATATGTACCCAGTGATTATCCCGTCTAAACTCGAAGAAGTAGTGACGAGAGGTAGACGTGTTACTCACTAGGGTCGTATCAATAATATGATTTAATGAATCTAGACAGGAATAACATTTATGGAAAGCAAGTAGACATGGAGCATCAGTATATAAAGATAACGATCTACCTGCAAGGGCTAAGTAACAATATTTAATAAGAATCACAAGTTTCTTTCCCACAGAACAATTGAATTGGTAAGAATAATAATAAGACTCTCAATCAAGCACATAGCGTATAATATGCCGAGGCGTACGGCCGAAGCAACGCAGAAATTTAAATGTGCACTGTCGAGGGTCGAGCGGCACGAACCATAGATGCATCTATTAACCCTCTCGCGATTGATCATGCGACGCGGTTGACATAATATAAGGCTACCCCGCTCACGAATTATACATGCGACACGGGTGCTCGTAGAAATACACGGAATTATCAGGAAATTCAGGAATTTATCATGGATTATTCTTAAATTCAGAGATTTAAGCACTTAAACTTACACATAGCTTCCGAAATTCTCAAGTCAATTTCAAGGATAATAAGCAACCAGGAACACAAGTAAAGATGTAGGTAAGGCACATAGAGGCATGCTTGTGAAATCCTAAATTCTACCCGACACAACAAAGTAGTAGCTACGCACGGACTCTCGTCACTTTGCGCGTACGTAGCCCCCGCAAATAAGGACAAATT
>MDKH01023064.1:0-11242 GCA_005239495.1 Nicotiana undulata
GAAATCATCATCCGGAGCTGCTGGAGCTGTCAGAACCCGATTCCGAGGTCGTTTGCTAAAAATGCTGCTCGGAACAAAAATTAGCCAAATAAGCTAGCCTTCAGGAACCAAGTGTTCCTGAACTGACCAAATCACTTCTGAATCTCGAACTACCTGCCCACACAAGTCATAAGGCACAAGTAGCCGCTATGGAAAGAGTCATTCACGGGAACAGAGTCCCAACACACAAAACGACCGGCTGGGTCGTTACATCCAACTATCCTGACTGATTTATGTCTTAGTCACCGTGTGATCGGCACGGGATCGATCCCAACCTGATCGAATAGGCCCAATCCACGAGGTGTCACTCGCTTCATGGTTCTTAGCGCTCATGTATCACCCTTAGCATGGCTAAGTAAATTCTCAGCAATGAGACTCTCGGCTCGTGTGCTCCCTACTTTGGCACAAGTAGTTTCGGGAAGTCAACGCCTTGGTGAGAACCCTCGGCCTGGACGATGACCCCTTCTCAGAATAAACGATACTCCTAAAAATCTTTTCTTTCTAAAACTTCTTCTTGAGACTTTCCAAGTCTAAATGTTTCAAACATACTTATTCTAGAATGTTAAATGTAAGGTACAACATAAGAATGAAATAAACATTCAAAATTATTTCTAAATATTCCTTCTTTTTCATGAATTTTTAACATGAAAATGGCATATAAGAATTTTTTACACAAAAATCTGAAAATTTATGCACATATATCAAAGTAAATCATCTAATTCTAACTAAAATAATTCTAAGCTAATAGGAACTCACTCACTTCAATTAAGTACATATTCAGTCTTTAAGCCAATTCATCAAACACCTTGTATGCATACTTTTTGTGAGTTAAACCACTTTGGTAAAGGGTTATATCAACTCACCTCAAAACTTCTCGAGCTAATACGTAGGCCCCAATCCAATTGACACCAGTCAAACAATCGATTCTACAACAACCAGTGTATTTTAATAAATTTTAGAGTTTTACACATAAACATAGAATTTATTGTTGATATAGAGAAAGAATTGAATTTACTATCCAATTCTTATACTGTAAGATAATTGACAATAAGGAATTTTACATACCTAAGTTTAAGAATTAATGATTTGTAAAGAACCTAGAACTTTCGGTGCAATTTTGTGGCTGCCTGTGCGTTAGTAGCAGAACGTGAATGTTCTGTTTTGTAAAATCCCTTAAACCTTTTCACAAGCCTTTATGGCTAAGGCTCTCACGCCACCTGCCAAGAGCCCTTTATGGGCTTAAGGCTCACATCTTTTTTTATTTTTACAATTTATTTGTTTTTTTACTTAACTAGTATTTAATGATACCCACTTTTAATAATTAATAATATTAAAATATTAATATTTCCCTATATATATATATATATATATATATATATCACTATAGGAAAGATAATAATAATAATAATAATAATAATTATAATATTTTGGTTCTATAATTAGCGTGTCTCGAAACTTTAATAAATATGAAGAGTGTTACAATCACAGTGTCCACAACCGCACGACAGAAACCTTGTGCATCACCACAACAAGTACAACAACAATACTGACAATAATACAAAGTACGACAAGTAAATCAACTCAAGAACTTTAAATCACAAAGAAATTGTAGAACCCGTTCACAAAGAATAGCCACAATAAAGAATGTTAGGCGTAAAGAGAACAACTCAACATGGGAAAACTAATATGTAGCAACGATCCTACAATATACAATTCAACAACAAGGAAGCTAACAAGAATCAAATAATTCCAAATAAAGACAAGTAAACTAAGATATAGGATATCTAAACTTCTTTTAAGGTTGAGCAATTACGATGGATATTTAACAATTCAATTAAGGATAAGCAGCAGAAAGATAATCATAACCTCAATTAAGACTGAGAAATTATTGGATGAGATAATAATAATTTCAAATAAAGATAAGCAGTTATGAGAAGATAACATGACAATAGAAGATGTAAAATCTTCAATTAAGTCAAATAGGAAATAAGAGTGAATCCTAAAGCAATTTATTCTTATTAAAGCATGTAAAGGTGAAACTAGTAAATATGAACTCAATCATATCAAGAACAACTTCATACTCAGTGAATATAAGGACCTAAGAACCTTAAAAGACCAAATTTACACTAATAAGTTCGAGCATACACTCGTCACCTCACGTACACGGGCTACAATCAATATAGAGGACTCAAATCCTAAGGAAGAATCCCCCACACAAGGTTAAGCAAGATACTTATCTCAAAGAAGATAAATTGATACTCTAAAATGAACTTATCGGGTGAGATGACCTCCGAATGACTCAAATCTAATCCAAATAATATCAAAGCACAAATAAAACTCATAAGAAACTATTTTGGATCATAAAGCCCTAATTTTTGTCCAAAAGTTGACCCCCGGGCCCGCACCTCGGAACCCGATAAATTTCACAAAACCCGAACACCCATTTTGATATGAGTTCAACCATACTAAAATTATTCATTTCCGGCACCAATTCGTCCCTCAAATCATGATTTTTCATTTTGAGAGTTTTCTTATAAAAACCTCCATTTTTCCCATCTCAAAACACAAATTAAATGACAAAAATAAAGATAAAATCATGGAATATAATAAATTCTAGGTGAAGAATACTTTTTCAATCGATTTGCTTGAAAAACCCACAAAGCATCGCTCAAAATCGAGCTTAATAAGTCAAGATATGATAAAAATGGAATAACCCTCGATTTGAGAAATATATTCTGTTGCCGAGGTGTTTATGCATCGCCATTGCGAAAGAATTAATGCGATCGCGAAGAGGAAATAATGGGTGCCGCAGATTTGCACTACGCGATCGCGAACAGACCAATGCGATCGCGAAGAAGGAAAAATGTTAAGGCCAATACTGCACTTCGCGATCATGAGGTGATGCATGCGATCGCAGAAGAGAGAAGGGATTACGTGTCACGACCCAAATTTCCAACTCTCGGGATCGTGATGGTGCCTAACACCACACTTGCTAGGCAAACCAATGTTAGAGCTTAACTAATCTTTTCTTTTGAAAATTTGCTTATACATAATAGAACAATTTAAAAATGAATATTGAATCTAATATTTTCCAATAAATAACTTCATGAATAATAATCGAATGAATAAACCGAACCAAAAACAAAATATATAACTACACATGGTCTGGTGTCACAATTTAGAACTACTAAAGAATACTATAAATAATTGGACTGAAAGAATGTATCTCTGTTTTGAATGAAATAAAACAGTATCTAATAATAAAGGGAAGACTCCGGAAATCTACGGACGCTAGCAGATCTACCTCGTGTATCCGTGTAAATGATGTCGGCTAGTACTATCTCCTAACTCTGGCCGGTACCTGTATCTGCACAAGAAGTGCAGAGTGTAGTATCAGTACAACTGACCCCATGTACTGAGTAAGTGCCGAGCCTAACCTCGACGAAGTAGTGATGAGGCTACGACGGGGCATTTATAATATAACCGGTGAACAATATAAAATAAAGCACGAAAAAAATTCTAAACTAAACAAAACAATAATATGTAGCAATAAATAAAATAACTCACCCACCTTTTCCAAGTCTGAGCTATAACCAATTCTCACATAAGTTTCCAAATTTCCAAATTCACTTTAAAATGACCGTAAGTGCATAATATGAAAAACAGTAAAGTAAAACTGTAGGTTTTCAAATCTTTGTGTTTAAAAATTAGAAAAACATAAATGTCCTCCCTTATTTCTCCTTGTTGCGGCGCGCAACCCGCTCCCACCTGTCCACCCTTATTGCTCCTCCCTATATATATCACCTTTATTTCTTCTGTGATGACCCAAATGGTCATTTTACAAATTAAGACTCTATTCCAGGCCTATTAGCCTTAAGAAGATTAATTTTGATTACATCAATTTGCGTGCGCAGTCCGGGCGTGAACTGGAAAGCTTTTATGTGAAAATATGAGAAATAGAAATTTCAGACTTAAAATCTGGTGTTAGTTGACTTTGGCCAATAGTTTGAATAAACGAACCCGGGTTTGTGTTCTGACGATCCCGGGAGGTCCGCAGTAAAATATGGAACTTGGGCGTATGCCCAGAGTAAAATATGGGACTTGAGCGTATGCCCGGAATGCAAGGAACATGACTACCTCATAATTATACACCCGAATCAACAAGTCATAACTAACACCACTGGGCACACACCCCGCAAGCTAAAACTCAAGAAGCACAGAACGAATATGACTGAATAAGTAAAGAGAAACACATAAGAGAACTATCAAACAAGCCCGACATGCACAACTCTCTATCTTAACTAAAAAATATACAAGGAAATAATTAAAGCATACGAACAAATCACAAGTGTCTCATCCTGATATAACTTCCACCGTGGTACACAACCTGGTTCAAACACATCAAATCACATGAAATCACGAGAGTCCCACCCCCAACTCTGAATCACAAGCAGGATATACATCAAACCCACTGGAACCTTTCACTATATCAATTCCATCAACAAAATTACAACACGTACTGGCTCCCACACCGGTGGAGCATCGAAATCACCACTCGTAACCAAAATACACAGGAATCACATCAACTTACCGTAATCGACAACATGAATTCACTACTAGTCTCATAACTCTCGATACCGAATAGAAACAAACGATAGACACGAGCTACCACTCATAGAATCTCCCAATAGGGGCAAACACATAAACAGAATACTAGGTTATGAACTCACCTCTAGGTGGGGAAACAAATAGGGGAACTCATCCCGATATGCAGGACTGTAACAAAATACGAATGGTGTTGCTCTAGAACAAACTGAAAGCATACCTGTATGATATCATCTAGCATAGCGACCTCAATCCTACTATATGAAACACATCAACGGGCTGGGCCTCCCCCCTCTTGGGCGCCCTCTACTCGCCTGAATACCTCGCTGTGACACATCTGCCCGAAGTCTTGCACAATTTACCCAAAAGCGAATGGGTGAATTGGATACTCCCAGCATCCTAAGGAGTCTTGCATTTCTCCCATACAAAAAGATCAAATGAGATTTGCAAATTCACTGGCCCTTCATAGGTGACATTAAATAGGGATCTTTAGGTAAGAGAAGGTGAGAAGAACCAAATTAATTTGAGACTCTTAGTCAAAAAAAAAAAAATTAAAAACTCATCAGTTGTATACTATCCTCAATTAACCATGACTATCGCGACCCTTAGTCTTCATCAGCATCTTGACATATTAAAGGTTTGTAACGACCCGGTCCGTCGTTACGAAAAACCTGCATTATAATTGTTGTTATTGACTTGTTATATATTGGTTATAATGTAATTGATGTATTAGAGTTGATAGGCTTGAAATCAGAAGGGTCGTAGTGAGAGTTTAGTCATTCAGTCTTTAAAACTAGCCTTGAAGTGAGAAAAGTCAATTGAGAGTTGACTTATTGATAAACGACCTCGGACTGCAGATTTTATGGTCCGAATAGCTTCGTTAGGTTATTTGGGACTTAGGAGTATGTTCAGAATAATTTTGTGATGTCCGGTGTAGTATTAGGCTTGAATTGGCGAAAGTTAGTTTTTGGCGATTTCCGATCGGCAGTGGAAAATAGGTTATCGTGGTCAGAATGGAATTTCGATAGTTGTAACATATTCGTAATGTAATTTTGGACTTGTCTGCAAAATTTCAGGTCAAACGGAGTTGATTTAGATAGTTTCGGCATCATTGGTGAATTTTAGAAATTTCAAAGTTCTTATGATTGAATCCGATGTAATTTTGGTGTTTTGATGTTAGTTTTGGTGTTTCGAGAGTGCAAATAAGTTTGAATGATGTCATGGTATGTGTTGGTATATTTTTTTGGGGTCCCGAGGGGCTCGGGATTGATTTCGGGTGATTAACGGACTCATTTGAATTTACAACAATTGCTGGTTTTCTGGTGTTAGTGCAGTAGATTTTTACTCTCTGCGATCACGTGAAGTGAGTCGCGATCGCGTAGGGAATTTTGGGAGGGGGTAGGATTTACATTCTGCGATCGCATAAGTGTGCTCGCGATCGCAGAGGTCGAGCAGGTCAGTCATTGCAATCTCGTGAGGGGATTCGCGATCGCGTAGGGATAAGGCAGGCGCGTGGGGGCGAGCTCGAATAGTCTTCGCGATCACGTGGGGTTGAAAATTTGTGCTCCGCTATCGCGACAGGGAGTCCGCGATCGCGGTGAAGAAATAACAAGGAGATATTTCCTCCGCGACTTAAACCCCTTTTTACACCATTGTTGTACGGAAAGGAGCTCTTGGGGGCGATTTTGAAGAGGGAAATTCTTGTTCTTCATAGAGGTAAGTGTTCTAGTCATTAAAACTCGATTATGGGTGATTATAGAGCGTAAAACCAGTGTAAATTCATGGGAAATCAGTAGAAAATTTGGGTTTTAGGGCTTGAGATTTTGAGACCTTTAGGGGTCGATTTGAGAGGTCAAACGAACTCCGATTTTAGTGTTCTTTATATGTACGGACTCGTGAGAGGACGAAGAACACTTTTATATAAACATTTCTGAGTTTCGTGACGCGGGCCAGGGGGGGTCGGGTTTTGACCGGTTTCGGATTTTTGAGCTAAATTCGATATTTTTCAATTGGAATTTATTCCTTAAGCATATATTGATGATACAAAATCTAAACTTGGTAGATTTGGAGCCTTCAGAGTTTGATTCGAGAGGCAAGCGCATTGCAGAATAATTCCGGGATAGTTTTGAGGTAAGTAATGTCTTTAAATCCTGTCATGAGGGTATGAAACCCCGGACTATGCACCCTTTCACGAGTTTTGAGATAAAAAGGTGGAAACTTTGGAACATATTTCCTATTTAGGCGACTATTGAGTTGCGAAACCGATTTTTAAGCCTTTTCTTAAATATTATTTATATATATTATGATATGTTTTGGGTTGTAAGCCATGTTAGGGGCCTAGTGCCGATCTGTTTACCCCTTAGGGGATGTGTTTACTATATTTTCCTCACTGGTATGTTATAATTTTTCACTCAGTCTTTTATGTGATATTTTTTTGACACTCAGAGTATTTTGATACTACTTCTTGAAAATGAAACACTAGTTTTTGGTCGAGAACCCGGTACATTTATGGCCTGAAGGGCAAATTGAGAGTGTCTGACTGAGTGAGGCTGCTGGCCTATATTGTGAGAGAGTTATGATACGAGTGAGGCTGCTGGACTACATTGTGAGGATGATATGATATGAGTGAGGCTGCGGGCTTACTGTGTGTGATTTATGCCATGCTGTGGCTTATTATAGAGCTTGGGCTGTAGGAGCCCCTCCGGAGTCTGTACACATCCCCAGTGAGCACTGGTACCAATTGAGTGATGCTCGCGGGGCTTGTGAAGAGCGATTGTGAGGTTTCCTGATGGCCAGAGTGATTGTGAGGTTGCCTGATGGGAAGAGTGATTGTGAGGTTGCCTGATGGGCATAGTGATTATGAGGTTGCCTGATGGGAAGAGTGATTGTGAGGTTGCCTGATTGGCAGAGTGATTGTGAGGTTGCCTGATGGGTAGAGTGATTGTGAGTTTTCCTGATGGGTTGATACTGAAAGAAATTGTTACGAGAGATGATTATGGCCCGAGGGGCAGTTTTTTGAAGATTTTTTTTACTGAGTTTTCAAACTGTGATTTACTTCGTTTTCAAACTGGTTTTACTGAGAATTTTACTGAGATATAATGATATTACACTTGTCTCAAAGGATTTCTAGAAATTGGGTAACCTATGTATTTGTTGAATACTACCTGGTGACTTGGCATTTTACTGGCTTTTATGAAATTGTGTATCTGTACTGTATGTTTCTATTTCTCAGACTGTGATTTATTTTCATTACTACTGAGTTGGCGTACTCATAAAGATTCCCTATGACTCTGTGCACAGATCCAGGTACTAGCTCGCAGCAGTAGCTGACGCAGGTTCGATAGCAGCATTTCACGGGATTTCGAGGTAGTTTTTCAGCGTCCACAGCTTCTCCACTTCCCTTACTTATTATGTTTTTATCAATTGATTCAGAGACATATGTTATAGTTTTTAGCAGAGTTAGGCTTATTCATTCTTAGATGCTTATGACTATTGACTCCAGTTCTTGGGAGGTTTGTTTAGGCTAATATGGGAACACTAAGACTTATTTATATTATTGATGATATGATTGCTGCTTATTACTGAATTGTGAACTCGTATAATCGAACAAATGCGTAGTAAAGTGATGGTTGGCTAGCCTAGTTCCACGATAGGCGTCATCACGGCCTGTTAGGATTTGGGGTCATGACAAGTTGGTATTAGAGCTCTAGGTTGCATTGGACTCAACGGTCATGAGCATGTTTAGTACAGTCTTGCGGATCGGTACAGAGACATCTACACGTATCTTCGAGAGGCTGCGGAACTTTTAGGAAACATCTGTATTTTCTTGAACTCTTTCGTGCCAATCTATTGATCCTTGAAATCTAAACTTACGTTGTTTCATTCTCTCACAGATGGTGAGGACACGCAATACCGATCAGGGTGACCAGACACCAGCCAGACCCACAAGGGGTCGGGGCCGTGGTAGAGGTAGGGGACCAGCCCAAGCAGCAGTCGGGTAGTACCACAGGATCCCCCGATCGTTCAGGATCAGGTTCTCGCCGATGGAGCTCCAGTGGGACAGGCTCAGGCACCGGCAATGCCTATTGTTATTTTGAGTTTTCAGGAGACTCTGGCTCAGATATTGACGGTGTGTTCCAATTTAGCCCAGGCAGTGGCCATGTCCACTACTGCCACTGTAGCTCAGGTCGGGGGAGGCAATCAGACTCCAGCTACCCGAATACCTGAGCAGGCTGTACAGGGTATTCAGACACCGGGGGTTGACCCAGCCCAGCCGGTTGTCCCAATCCAGAATTTTGTGGTTCCAGCTATGCCCGAGGATGAGCAGCGTAGACTGGAAAGGTTTCGCAGACTTAAGCCTCTGACCTTCAGTGGCACAGAGGGTGAGGATGCCTAAGGTTTTCTGGATAAATGTAGAGGATACTACGTACTGCGGGTATTTTGGAGACCAGTGGGGTCTCGTTTGTTACATTTTAGTTTGCGGGTGCTACTTTTACTTGGTGGGAGTCATTCGAGAGGCGTAGTTCGGTTGGTTCATCACCTCTCCCCTGGCAGCAGTTTTCCACGATCATTTTGGAGAAATATGTTCCCCAGTCCCACAGAGAGGAGCATCGTAGGCAGTTTAAGCAGCTGCGCTAGGGAGAATTATCAGTCACCCAGTACAAGATGAGGTTTTCTGAGTTGGCTAGACATGCTTATGAGATTGTCCCTACTGACAGGGAGAGGATTAGGAAGTTCGTAGATGGTCTTACTTATTATCTTCGGATCTTGATGACCAGAGAAAGGGTGTCGGGAGCTACATTTAAGTAGGTTGTTGACATTGCTCGGGATATTAAGTCGGTTCGTAGGTAGGATCGTGAGGAGAGAGAGGTTAAGAGGCCTTGGGGATCAGGTAATTTCAGTGGTGCTCCTCCTAGAGGGCAATTTCATCCTAACAGGGGTCGTTCATTTAGACCTCCACAGCCAGTTCGCCCAGGTTACAGTGGTGTATCGTCGGGGTAGGGTCCTCGCAATTCTCAACAGGGACGTTCGTCTTTTAGTGCCTTTCCAGCTCAGAGCTCCCCTGGCAGCAGGTTTCCACGATCTTTTTGGAGAAATATGTTCCCCAGTCCCACAGAGAGGAGCATCATAGGCAGTTTAAGCAGCTGCGCTAGGGAGAATTATCAGTCACCCAGTACAAGATGAGGTTTTCTGAGTTGGCTAGACATGCTTATGAGATTGTCCCTACTGACAGGGAGAGGATTAGGAGGTTCGTAGATGGTCTTACTTATCATCTTCGGATCTTGATGACTAGAGAAAGGGTGTCTGGAGCTACATTTGAGCAGGTTATTGACATTGCTCGGGATATTAAGTCGGTTCGTAGGAAGGATCGTGAGGAGAGAAAGGTTAAGAGGCCTTGGGGATCAGGTAATTTCAGTGGTGCTCCTCCTAAAGGGCAATTTCAGCCTAACAGGGGTCGTTCATTTAGACTTCCACAGCCAGTTCGCCCAGGTTACATTGGTGTATCGTCGGGGTAGGGTCCTCGCAATTCTCAACAGGGACGTTCGTCTTTTAGTGCCCTTCCAGCTCAGAGCTCCGCCTGAGCATCATCTTATCAGCGTTCTTCTGGTGGTTATCATGGTGGTAGGGGTTTTCATCAATTTTCATCTCCAGCTCCAGGTAATTGTTATGAGTGTGGAGAGTTCGGACATGAGTGGAGGCAGTGTCCCGGTTGTCCTAGTTGTTCAGCATAGTAGAGGGTTCAACCCTCGGCTTCAGCCCCAGTCATATCACCACCTACCCAGGCAGCCAAGGGTGGTGGTCAGGCAGCTAGAGACCGCCCTAGAGGGGGAGGTCGAGCAGGTGGAGGCCAACCACGTATTTATGCACTTCCGGCTAGGCCTGATGCCATGGCTTCCGATGCGGCGATTACATGTACTATTTCAGTTTTTCACTGTGATGCCTTGGCTTTATTTGACCCCTGGTTCCACGTACTCTTATGTCTCATCCTATTTTGCTCATTTTCTGAATATGCCCCGTGAGTCTCTAGTTATTTCTGTTCATGTTTCGACTCCAGTGGGTGATACAATTATTGTGGACCGTGTGTACCGGTCGTGTCTTATATCTATTTGGGGTCTGGAGACCCGAGTGGACTTGATGTTACTCAGTATGGTCGATTTTGATGTAATTCTGTGCATGGATTGGTTATCCCCATGTCATGCTATTCTTAATTGTCACGCTAAGACCGTTACCTTAGCTATGCCCAGAGTTCTGAGAGTTGAGTGGAGGGGGTCTATAGAGCATGTACCTAACAGAGTAATTTCTTATTTAAAGGCTCAACGTATGGTTGAGAAAGGGTGTGAATCTTATCTTGCGTTTGTGAGGGATGTTAGTAGTGAGACTCCATCTGTTGCTTCTGTTCCCGTAGTCCGTGACTTTCCGGATGTATTTCCTGTAGACCTGACAGGCATGCCACCTGATAGGGATGTTGATTTTGGTATTGACCTGGTGCCAGATACTCATCCTATCTTTATTCCACCTTACCGTATGGCACCAACAAAGTTGAAAGAACTGAAAGAGCAGCTTCAGGAACTCTTAGATAAGGGGTTCATTCGGCCTA
>ML298858.1:0-12402 GCA_005239495.1 Nicotiana undulata
TTGTTTGGGGGCTACGTACGCACCAAGTGACGAGAGTCCGTACGTAGTGGCTATTACTGCTTCATCCGGGTAGTTAAGACACAACATGTTCATTGTTTTTCCCTATTGTAGCATAAATATGACGTGTATACTTGTGTGATTGGTATTGTTGTCTTTGAACGTTGTGATACTTTGCTTGATTTAAGTGTGATAAGATAATCACAGGATGGGATCGGGCCGTACGTCACGACAGAGTGACGAGTGATTATATTATGGTATCGGGTCGTACGCCACGGCAGAGTGATGATTGATTATATTATGGGATCGGGCCGTACGCCACGACAGAGTGATGGTATGGGATCGGGCCGTACGCCACAGCGAGATTGAGACTACAGGGTGGGATCGGGCCGTACGTCACGGCGAGATTGAGACTACAGGGTGGGATCGGGCCATATGCCACGGCGGAGATTTACAGGATGGGATCGGGCCGTAGGCCACGGCGGAGCGATGTGAGTGAGTACCATATGGGAGCGGGCCGTACGCCACGGCGGATACCAAACTTATTTGATTTGAGATTGTTACTTGATGCCGGATATTGATGTACTTGATTATTGGTTTTACTTGCCTACAGGTTTCCTTACATCCTGCTTACCTTATTACTGTTGGACCTTAGTGAGTATCGAGTCGACCTCTCGTCACTACTTCTTCGAGATTAGACGGGATTCTCACTGGGTACATATTTATGTATGTACTCATGCTGCACTTTCCTTTCTTTATGCACTTGATTGTGCAGGTCCGGAGGCTGGTCCGTCTGATTATCAGTCCAGTGTTAGATATTGACCTAGTGGCTATACTTCACGGTGAGTTGTCCTTCTTGGCGTCTTCCTGGCAGCACCCTGGAGTTTCTTAGTCATGTTTCTCTGTCTTTTGTTCATATTGAGGCTCTGTATATATATTTTGGGTTATTGTATATTCAGTAGTTGCCCGTGGCACTCGTGACACTAGTCCTGGAACACACGTAGTGTATATTTTGGGATATTGGGATGTACATCTAGGTATATGCCTTAGCTTGGCTAGGCCTTTATTATGCTTTACTACTGTATCAGGCCGATATCTTTCTTGTTCTATTTAAAATTGGTAGTTGTTGATTTGTTAACTAAAAAGGGGAAGGGTAACACCTAGTGTGTTTTGTATTGGCTTGCCTAACCCCGCGGTTGGGTGCCATCGCGACCTGAATTAGGATTTGGGTCGTGACAATTGCAGTGAATTAAGAAGTGTTTGTGGGAAAGATGAATTATTGATGGCGTATTTCAGTGAGAGTTTGAGTGGAGAAGCCTTGGAGTGGTATACTCATCAAGATGTCAATAAATTGCATGCATGAGATGACATGGCTCAAGATTTTGTTCGGCACTATCAGTACAATGTAGACATTATCCCAGACTGCTCCACCCTATCTCAGATGGAAAAGAAACCCAAGGAAAGTTTTAGGGAGTTTTGGTTCAGATGGAACGAACAAGTTGCTGGGGTAAGTTCTCCGATTGATAAAAAAGATGTTGCTAAGTCCCGCCAACAACAGGATCCAGTGAGCATTCCTGCTAAACACTTTCAGCCTCAATACCGACCCCATAGATATCCTCATACTCCATATAATCCTCACCAATGCTACTTTCCTCCACAAAATCCCCAAAGTCATTCCTCATATTCCCAGTACTCTATCAACAATGCACCACCATATGCTCTACATCCACGAAACCTGCAATGGCTTGCACCGCCTCTACAAATGTCTTACTCACCTCTACAAGCATGTCAACCACCTACCCAAAAGAGGTTCCAACCAAGGACGGAGTATAAATCGAGAAGGCAACAACAAAGAGAAAAGTATTTCACTCCTATTGGAGAATCATATGCCAGCTATTCCAAAGGCTGAGGCAATTGGACATGTTGAAGCCGATTTAGATAAAAATGCCGACCCCCCTTCCAAAGAATTTTGATTTTTCTCAAAGGTGCACATATTGCTCTAATGCCCTGGGTCACACCATAGAAAAGTGTTGGCATCTGAAAAGTGCAGTCCAGAAGCTTATTGATGCAGGTGACATTACCGTGCAAAAGGTAGCAGATACTATTTAAAGTCCATTGCCTATTCATAGTGAGATGCATAGCTGATTCTCATTTGCTTTGGAGCTCATTCGAGGATCGAGGCAGCTGTTCGGTGTCCGCAACATGCCCTTTTCCCTTCCTATTGTGTTGATTTTTTTAATTATTTATAGACTTGTATTAGTAAAGATACGGTACCACATTGTATTACTCTTTAGATGCTCATGACGGTTGACTCCAGCTGTTTGGGGCTGTTTTTAGACCTTGATTATTGATGTTATTGAACATGTTTAAAAGTAGAACCTTAAATGAATATGATAACTTATGATTTAAATGGAAAGGTTTATTCGTCATTTGAGGTAGATTGGGCTAGCCTAGTATCACGATAGGCGTCATCGCGACCATTGTAGGGTTGGGATCGTGACAAGTTGGTATCAGAGCCTAGGTTACATAGGACTCACCGGTCATGAGCAGGTTTAGTAGAGTCTTGCATATCGGTATGGAGACGTCTGTACTTATCTTTGAGAGGCTACAGAACCCTTAGGAAAATCTCACATTCTTGAATTCTGTCGTGCCATTCTATTGATTTAGAAACTAAACTTCTGTTATTTTATTGTCTCACATATGGTGAGGGCAGACACTACCAATCAGGGTGACCAGACATCAGCTAGACCAGTGATAGGTCGAGGTCATGGTAGAGGTTGGGGTGCAGCCCGTGCAGCAGCCGGGGCAGTACCTGACGATCCACCTACTATTCAAGATCAGGTCCCCGCCGCAGATGTTCCAGCGGGACCGGCTCAGGCACCGACAATGCCTATTGTCATTCTTGGTCTTCAGGAGACTCTGACTCATATTCTGACTCTGTGCACCAGTCTTGCACAGGCAGTCGCTATTTCTACTACTGTTGCTACTTCTCAGGCCGGGGGAGGCACTCAGACTCCAACTACCCGTACACCTGAGCATGTTACTCAAGGTCTCCAGACACCGGGGGAAGCTCCACCCCAATCGGTTGCCTCATCTCAGGATTTTGTGATTCTAGTCATGCCAGATGACGAGAAACGCAGGTTGGAGAGGTTTTGTAGACTTCAGCCTCCGACATTCATTGGTGCTGAGGGCGAGGATGCCTAGGGCTTCTTAGACAAATGTCAGAGGATGCTTCGTACAATAGGGATATTGGAGTCCAGTGGGATCTCGTTTACTACCTTCTAGTTCTTAGGGATTGCTTTTACTTGGTGGGAGTCTTACGAGAGGCATATGCCTGTTGGTACAACACCCCTTACTTGGCAGCAGTTCTCCACTCTCTTTCTAGAGAAGTATGTTCCCCAGTCTCACAAGAAGGACCAGCGTAGGCAGTTTGTGCAACTGCGTCAGGGTGAGCTAACAGTGATGCAGTATGAGATGAAGTTTTCAGAGCTTGCCCGACATGCTTCAGAGTTGGTCCCTACTGAGAGAGAGAGGATCAAGAGATTCATTGATGGTCTCACTTATCAGCTTCGTATTCTGATGACTAGAGAGAGGGTATCGGGTTCCACTTTTGAGCAGGTTGTGGATATTGCCCAGGATATTGAGGCAGTTCGCCATTAGGAGCATGATGAGAGGGAGGCCAAGAGGCCTCGTGGATCTTGTAGTTTCAGCGGTACTCCTTCTAGAGGGCAGTTTCAACATGGTAGAGGCCGCTCATTTAGGCCTCCTCAGCCAGTTCGCCCAACTTATAGTGGTGCATCATCGGGGCAGGGTCTCCGCAATTCTCTTTCGGGCCATTCTTCATTCAGTGCTCTTCCATCCCAGAGTTCCCTTCAGTCCTCATCTCCCGCACTAGGGAGTTGTTATGTGTGTGGGGAGTTCGGGAATATGAGGAGATAGTGTCCTCGTCTTCTTGGGGGTCCATCTCAGTAGAGGAGTCAACCCTCGGCTTCAGCTCCAGTTACTTCACCACCCTCCCAGTCAGCTAGGGGTGGGGGTCAGACAACTAGAGTCCGCCCTAGAGGGGGAGGTCGATCAAGTGGAGGTCAGGCCTATTTTTATGCACTTCCAGCCAGACCAGATGTTATGGCCTCAGATGCAGTGATTACAGGTACTGTCTCATTCTGTCACCAAGATGGTTCGGTCTTATTTGATCCTAGTTCCACGTATTCTTATGTTTCATCATACTTTGCTCATTTTCTGGATATACCCCGTGAGTCTTTAGTTACATCTGTTCATGTGTGGACTCCGGTGGGCGATACTATTGTTGTGGACTGTGTGTATCGGTCGTGTGTGATATCTATTGGGGGTCTGGAGACCCGAGTGGATCAGTTGTTGCTTAGCCTGGTCGATTTTGATGTGATATTGGGCATGGATTGACTATCCCCGTGTCATGTTGTTCTTGATTGTCACTCTAAGACCGCGACCTTAGCTATGCCAGGATTTCTGAGGGTTGAGTGGAGAGGTTCTATTGAGTATGTGCCTAGTAGGGTGATTTCCTGCCTGAAGGCCCAACGTATGGTGGAAAAGGGGTGTTTATCGTATTTGGCTTTTGTGAGGGATGTCAGTGTTGAGACTCCCACTATTGATTATGTTCATGTGGTCTGTGATTTCCCAGACGTGTTTCCTACAGACCTGCCAGGCATGCCACCTAACAAGGGCATCAATTTTGGTATTGATCTGGTGCCAGGTACTCAGCCTATTTCTATCCCACCTTATCGTATGGCACCAACGGAGTTGAAGGAATTGAAAGAGAAGCTTCAGGAACTCCTAGATAAGGGATTCATTTGGCCTAGTGTGTCACCTTGGGGTGCACCGGTGTTGTTTGTGAAGAAAAAAGATGATTCTATGCGTTTGTGTATTGATTATCGGCAGTTGAACAAGGTTACAATCAAGAATAAGTATCCTTTGCCTTGTATTGATGATTTGTTTGACCAGCTTCAGGGATCCAGAGTGTTCTCTAAGATTGACTTGATATCCGGGTATCATCAGCTGAAGATTCGGGATTCTGATATTCCCATGCATTTGATGAACATCGTGTTTCAACCGTACTTGGATTCCTTTGTTATTGTGTTTATTGATGACTTCCTAATATATTCTAGTAGCCAGGAGAAGCATGCTCAACATTTAAGAGTGGTATTGCAGATACTCAGGGAGGAGAAGCTTTATGCAAAGTTCTCCAAGTGTGAGTTTTGGCTTGGCTCTGTAGCTTTCTTGGGGCACGTGGTGTCCAGTGAGGGTATTCAGGTTGATCCAAAGAAGATAAAGGCGGTGTAGACTTGGACCCGACCGTCCTCAGCTATAGACATTAGGAACTTCCTTGGGTTGGCGGGGTACTACCGTTGCTTTGTGGATATGTTTTCTTCTATTGCTTCGCCCTTGACTAAATTGACCCAGAAGGGTGCTCCATTCAGGTGGTCGGACGAGTGTGAGGAGAGCTTTCAGAAGCTCAAAACTGCATTGACCTCAGCTCCACTGTTAGTATTGACATCAGCTTCAGGTTCTTATATCGTGTATTGTGATGCCTCAAGGATAGGCATTGGTTGTGTTTTGATGCAGGAGGGTAGGGTGATTTCCTACGCCTCGCGCTAGTTGAAGACTCTTTAGAAGAATTATCCCGTACATGATCTCGATCTAGCAACCATTGTTCACGCCTTGAAGATTTGGCGTCATTATTTATATGGGGTACATTGTGAGGTTTTAACTGATCCCCGTAGTCTGCAACATCTATTTAAGCATAAGGATTTGAATTTTCGTCAGAGAAGGTGGTTGGAGCTTCTCAAGGACTATAATATCACTATTTTATACCATCCGGGGAAGGCCAATGTAGTGGCCGATGCCTTGAGTCGCAGAGCAGAGAGTTTGGGGAGTCTAGCATATCTTCCAGCAGCAGAGAGACCATTGGCGCTTGATGTTTAGGCTTTAGCAGTCCAATTAGTGAGATTGGATCTATCAGAGCCCCGTCAGGTGTTAGCTCGTGTATCCTCCAGATCTTCTCTTTATGACCAGATTAGAGAGCGCCAATATGATGACCCACACTTGCTCGTTCTTCAAGACAATGTCCAGCGAGGTAATGCCAGAGATGTAGTTATCGGTGATGATGGGGTTATGAGGATGCATGGTCAGATATGTGTGCCCAATGTAGATAGGCTTCGAGAGTTGATTCTAGCAGAGGCCCACAGCTCGCGGTATTCCATCCATCCGGGTGCCGTGAAGATGTATCAGGATCTGACACAACATTATTGGTGGAGGCGGATGTAGAAGGATATTGTTGGATTTGTAGCTCGGTGTCTCAACTGTCAGCAGGTAAAGTATGAGCACCAGAGACCAGGTGGATTGCATCAGAGGTTGGATATTCCGGAGTGGAAGTGGGAGCGGATCACCACGGACTTTGTAGTTGGGCTCCCATGGACTTCGAGGAGGTTCAATGTTATATGGGTCATTATGGATCGGTTGATCAAGTACACGCACTTCATTCCTGTTGGTTCTACTTATTCCTTGGAGTGGTTAGCCGAGATTTACATATGTGAGAATGACCGGTTGCATGGTGTCCCAGTTTCTATCATTTCTAACAGAGGTACTCAGTTCACATCGCACTTTTGGAGGGTCGTGCAGAGAGAGTTGGGTACTCAGGTTTAGTTGAGCACAACATTTCATCCTCAGACTGACGGGCAATTAGAGCGCACTATTTAGATTCTAGAGGACATGTTGCGTGCTTATGTCATTGATTTTGGGGGGTTCATGGGACCAGTTTCTGCCACTCGCGGAGTTTGCTAATAATAATAGTTATTAGTCGAGTATCCAGATGGCTCCGTATGAGGCTTTAAATGGTAGGAGGTGTAGATCTCTGATTGGTTGGTTTGAGCCCAATGAGGCTAGGTTATTAGGCACAGATTTGGTTTAGGATGCATTGGATAAAGTGAAGTTGATTCAGGAGCGGCTTCGCATGGCGCAGTCTAGGCAGAAGAGTTATGCGGACCGAAAGGTCCGGGATGTGTTTTTCATGGTTGGGGATAAGGTTCTTCTGAAGGTGTCACCCATGAAGGTTGTTATGCGGTTCGGGAAGAGGGGCAAGTGGATTCCCCGGTTCATTGGGCCTTTTGAGGTGCTTCAGAGGGTTGGAGAGGTGTCTTATAGACTTGCTTTACCACCTAGCTTATCGAGTGTCCATCCGGTATTCCATGTTTCCATGCTTCGGAAGTATATTGGTGACCCATCTCATGTTTTGGACATCAGCACGATTCAACTTGAGGGTGATATGTCCTATGAGGTAGAGCCAATGACTATTTTGGGTCGACAAGTCAGAAGGTTGAGGTCTAAGGATATTGCTTCAGTGAAGGTGCAATGGAGAGGGCAACCAGTGGAGGAGGCCACCTGGGATACCGAGCAGGAGATATGAAGCAGATATCTTCACTTATTTGAGACTCCAGGTATGTTTCTAGACAATTTCGAAGACGAATGTTTGTTTAAGAGGGGGTGAATGTAACGATCCGGCCGGTCGTTCCATGAGATTAGCCCCGTTTCCCCTGTTTCTGCTTTATCATATGTTGCATAACCTATTTATGTTGTGTTAGGTCGGTTGGTTCGGGTCCGGAGTGGTCGTGGTGAGAAATGAGACACTTAGTCTCTTAAGTTGGCCTTATGGTTAGAAAAGTCAACCGGAAGTTGACTATTAGGTAAACGATGGATTTTATGGCTGGGATAGCTTCGTTAGGTGATTTGGGACTTAGGAGTGTGTTCGGAATGTGTTTGTCAGGTCCGAAGTAGCATTAGGCTTAACTTGGCGAAATAGAGTTTTTGGCACTTTCCGGTCGGCAGTGGAAAATTAGCTATTTGGGTCAGAATGGAATTTCGGAAGTTGGAACAGGTTCGTAGTGTCATTTCGGATGTGTGTGAAATATTTTAGGTCATTCAGACGAGGTTTGGTTTGTTTCAGCATCGTTGGTGATTTTCGGAAGTTTGAAGATCCTTAGGCTTGAAGCATTGGTTGAATTGGTGTTTCGATATTATTTTGGGTGTTCCGAGGGTTCGATTAAGTTTGGGTGATCATTTATGACTTGTTCGTTTTTTTGGTTGAAGTCCTGGGGGCCTCGGGATGAGTTCGGATAGCTATCAGAGAGTTTGAAAGTTGGAAAGTGCAGTTATAGCTGCTGGTTCTGTTGTAACCGCACCTGCAGTTAGGGGACCGCATGTGCGAGACCGCAGAAGCGGAGGAAGAGTCGCATGTGCAGATTATGGCCTGGTGGAGGATTGGTCGCAAATGTGGAAAGAGGACCGCAGATGCGGAATTTGGCTCTTTAATGATTTTGCGCAGGTGCGCACCTGGGACCGCAGGTGCGGGTCCGCATGTGCGAAGAAAAGGACCGCATGTGCGGTTTTCCTGGGTAGAAAGTATAAATATCAACCTTCGCGAATTTTGAGTTATTTTCATCAACATTTTCATACGGATTTGATCTTGAGAGAGGGTTTTTAAGAGGGAAATCAAGAGAACTTCGTGGAAATTTGGAGTGATCAGAGGCCGATTCGAGGGGCAAGAGCATCGCGAATTAGTATTTGGACCGGTTTGAGGTAAGTAACGAATGTAAATCTAGACATGAGGGTATGAAACCGCGGTATTTCATATTATTTTTGATAAATGAGGTGGCGCGCATGCTAGGTGACGGGCGTGTGGGCGTGCACCTGTAGGCATTGTGACTTGGTCCTTCCCATAGCGACTATTACACCACTTAATTGATTTGAAATCATATGATATTTTAGAGATTTATACTATGTTTTGGGATGTACGCCATGTTTGGGGCCTTGTGTCAACCAATTTAGACCCTTAGGGGTATTCTTTTACTATTCTTACACTATTTTGCTGGAAAATATGTACTCATCATGCTTTATACATGTTCATTGTTTATTGCTGTAATCATCCTGTTTTAGAATATTCTAGGACAAATTGGGTTGAGTCCCTGTGATTTGTGGTGAGTTGGGTTGAGTCCCTGAGATTTGTAATGAGTTGACCGAGTGGCTTGTGAGGATGACTGAGTGAGGACGAGAGACGGGTTTGTGAGGATAGTTAGGGATCGGGCTGCACACCGCAGAACTTACTTTATATATATGGATCGGGCTGCACACCGCATCGAGATATGTGGATCGGGCTGCATGCCGCAGCGATATAGCGCTTGGGCTGTAGGAGCCCCTCCCATAGTCTGTACACCCCAAGTGAGCACAGTCGACTATGATTTGGATCGAGCTGCACGCCGCATCGGATATTATGTGGATCGGGTTGCACGCCGCAGCGGTTATATATATACATGGTACCTGTTGAGTGTGAGTGCTGAGTGTGAGAATTGACTTATGATAGTGGAGTCACGAGTGAGTGAAAGGCTTTATTTTCGAGTGACACTATGCTTGAGAGGCTAATATTTATGAAACTATTGTATTCACTCCCTTTTTACACTAGCCTCCAATGAAACTACTATAACATTGTTTTACATGAGATTTTAATGGAAACTTGGGATTTTTATGAAACGATCCGAAATTGGGGATTTCCTGACTTGATTTAATTATTTTTTGCTGTTTATCGGATGATTTTACTGATTTTAAATGCTCGTTACTGCACTCAAGTTTTTAGTTATGGTTGTTACTTACTGAGTTGGCATACTCATGTTACTCCCTACACCAAGTCTGTAGATCCAGGTACCGGGTCAGAGCGCTAGCTGATACTCATTTGCTTTGGAGCTCGTTCGGGGATCGAGGTAGCTATTCGGCATCCGCAACATGCCATTTTCCCTTCCTATTCTATTGATTTTTTTTCTTATTTATAGATTTGTATTAGTAAAGATACGGTACCACATTGTATTACTCTTTATATGCTCATGACGATTGACTCCAGATGTTTGGGGTTGTGTTTAGACCTTGATTATTGCTATTGTTGAACATGTTTAAAAGTAGAACCTTAAATGAATATGATAACTTATGCTTTAAACGGAAAGGTTTATTCGTCATTTGAGGTAGATTGGGCTAGCCTAGTGTAAGAACCCGACTGATCGTTTTACTTTCTAAAACCCCGTACCCCTAAATGAGACTTCCCGCATTTGCTTTTACTGGCTTATGACTTGCGGGGATAGTTAATTCTGGATTCGCGAGAGACTGGGTGGAATTTGGAACACTTAGTTCCTTAAGGTTGGTCTTAAAGGCCAAGTTTGACTTCGGTCAACATTTTTAGTAAACGACATCGGAATCGGGATTTGAAGGTTCCAATAGGTTCGTATGGTGATTTTGGACTTGGGCGCATGTTCAGAACGGGTTTTGGATGACCCGGGAGCGTTTCAATGCCAAATAGTGAAATATGATTCTTTAAGTTCAAAAATTGAGGTTTGGAACGTGTTTTTGTGATATCGAGGTCCGAACGGAATTCCGAGATCAGGAATAGTTCCGTTATGTCCTTTATGACTTGCTCGCAAAATTCGGTGTCATTCCTAGTATAAGTACGTTTTGGCGTGTTGGAAGTGAATTTAAGAACCAAAAGTTCATAAGTTGGATTTAGTTGGGTTTAGGGTATGATTCTTAGATTTGTTGTTGTTTCAGGCGTTAGGAGGGTTCGAGCGAGTCCGTATTATGATCTAGAACTTGTTGCTATAGTTGAATGGGGCCTCGGGGGCCCCGGATGCAATTCAAATATCGCGCGAGGCAAGCTTAAGCTATAAAAGAGCTGCTGGTGCATCAGATCTGGTGCAACCGCACCTGCGATAGTCCAGCCGCAGATGCGGTCGAAGCCTCGCAGGTGAGGCTTGCGTGGATGCCCAAAAGACCCAGGTGCGATCCCCTCTTCGCAGAAGCGAAGCCGCAGATGTGGGCCCCCTTCCGCAAGTGCGACCCCTGCCAGCCCCCTCCCTTTTCGCAGATGCAGACATTGGTTCGCAAAAGCGAGACTGTAGGTGCGAAAGTGTTGGAGGCAGTGAGGTCGTTTTAAAAATGGGACTTAGACATATTTAAGGTCATTTATTGCATCCTTGGGCGAATTAGGAGCTTCTAAATGAGGGATTTCAACTTAGCACCTTGAGGTAATGTATTTCCTACTTAGTGTGAGTTACTTAGTTTTTGGGTAGATTAACGCACAAAAATTAGTAAAAATCATGGAATTAGAGCAAGACCTAGTGTTTTGATAAAATAGGATTTTGACCACGAAATTTGTTATGGAATATAGTAAAAATCATATATTATTGATCCTTAGGTTATGGGTAACAACTTCCCTTATTAATTTCCGGAATCCGAGCATGTGGGTCCGGGGGTGAATTTTAGGAATCTTGCAAACTAGGTTGGGTAACCATTTAAATAGGGAAATTATGAATCCTTGAGCATAGATTGATTAGTTTGTGTGATGTTTTGTTAGTTTCGAGTTGTGGGGCGACGAATTCAGAGGTTCGGGCGCGTTCTTGAGTTGGAAGTAGGCCCGAAACGAGGTAAGTCTCCTTTCTAACCTTGTAAGAGGGAATTGTAGCCTTAAGTATTTTGACAAATTATGTGTTATGGATTGTGGGGGCTACGTACGCACGAAGTGACGAGAGTCTGTGCGTAGCTACTATTATGCTTATGTCCGGGTAGTCTAGGACCCAAAAGCATGTTTTACTTGCCGTACTTGTAATATTACTGATAAATCCAAATGCTTAAATTATATCGAACCGGGAAAACTTCTAAAAGGACTGAACATCATCTTCTTGACCATTAAAAGAGAAATTTACCATATCTTTGAGTGATTATTGTCTTTCGATGAACTTCTGGATTTACTGTGTGAATGTCAGTATCTATGAGTACTTGTATCGCATGTATGATCCGCGAGCAGGGAAACTCTATTATTTATATTGACCGTGTCGCATGTACGATTCACGAGCGGGATAATAGATGCATCTATGGTTTATGCCGTTCGACTCTTCGGCAATGCACATTTATTATTTCGTTGGATCGGACGTATGTTCATGACATATTATGTGCATGTTAATTGCTTGGTATTTCTCTGTGATTGGTTTATGTCACGCCCCAATCTAGGGGAGGCACGACTGGCACTCGATACTGTATTCGATCGAGTTAGCCACTAAACATACTAGCTAACTAAACTGGGGGCCCAACAGATCGAGCAGCACAACATCTAAAATACTAAGCCTGGACTGTTAAGGTCATGACCTGAATAACAATAAGCCATATAAAACAAGGTAGACAAGCCAAAATAATAAAGTACTAGCTGGCCGACGAGGCTGCGACTGAAGACATACATGCCTACACACATATATATACATGCCAAGCCTATGGGCTGGAGACTGAAAACTGCAAAAAGAAACCCAGAATATGTGTCCACAATAGCCTCTAAGAGTGTCATAAGCG
>ML298858.1:17705-30360 GCA_005239495.1 Nicotiana undulata
AACATCAATAATAATCATATTGAGCCTCCCAAAACAGTCCACACACAACCTAATCACTTCACACATAAGACGACCACCGTAGTCGTGTCAAACGACCCGGAAATGTTACAAAGAAAGATCAGCTCACAACCCTACATATATATGGTGTTTCTACACACCATTCCTCCTCCAAAACTCCACAAAACAGTAGTAAAACACGCATCCCAACGGCAACACAAAACAGTCCGCTACAAGTCAAATAACTCAAACTCTCACGGCTTCCGATCACCGTCCCGTGAGTTCTAACTATTAGGAAACAAATTTATCAACCTTCATTGATATTTAAACACTTAAATACAGATATTATACGTATCTTAACTATGAGGTAACTTCCAAAACTCTAACTACAAAGAAAAAGAAGAGGTGGTATAATGACACTTACGTCGTAGGGATCGTTTTGATGTTATTGCTTCTCGATTTCATGCCCGAGATGATATTCTTCTTTGAAACCCTAGAAGATAGCTTGAGGTTATGCCTATGGGTGTTCTATTGTCGTTTTATGCTGAATAATGAAGAGAAAGCTGACCTAATGTTTATATATATCAAGTTTGGAAAAGTCAAAGAGCTGCTAGCTTGGCACCCTAGGATTGGTCCATCTTTCGACGCTTATATCTTTTTATCCTGATGTCGTATGAACAAACGGTTAAAAGTGTTGGAAACTAAATTCAAAGACCTTCAATTTGGTATATAATATGTCCCAATAAGACCTCATATAATACATTAAATGTATTGCTCAAAAAACTTTAGTGATCCACCTACTTGTCACTTAAGATGTCTGCGCAGTCTCGCAAAATTTCAAATATCTCTCTACTCCTATGTCGTATCGATGAACGGTTTAATGCGTTGGAAACTGAACTCATAGATCTTCTGTTTGGTAGGTAGATCATCCCCTAATTACAATTATATCGGGAGAAAATCACAGTTACATTTGACCTAATGTTAAGCACATTATGAGTGTAACTTGTGAAGACCTTTGCCAACTTTTGTTCCACCACTTGCTTGACTTCAAAACATAGAACACAACTATCATACGGTAAAAAATTAACTTATAGCATCACCTCCTTATCATGTAATTAACCATAGTCTCACCCTAAAGTACATGTTATAACATTCCAAACTCGTCGACTTTCGACGAAACTTATTTTCTTCAATTGGTTTAGCTTCTACGCTTTCCAACCCTCTAGGTACTCGTTATTCATGATCTTAAATATTTGTTAAGATGACCTTTTGGTCATATTAAGTAATTCTAGCTAAATCTGTGTTCCGAGGCTCCGAAAACCTCCGTTAATCTCACCTTGATATACGTGCGCAGCCCGGGCGTGTAGCCAGGAAGTCTTTATGTTAAAATTTGATAAAAATGGAATTTTATGATAATTAAATGAATAAAGTTGACTTTGGTCAATATTTTTGGTAAACAGACTCGGACCCGGTATTTGATGGTCCCGGAGGAAAATATGGGACTTGGGCATATGCCCGGAATTGAATTCCAAGGTCCCAAGCCCGAGAAATGAATTTTTAAAGAAAACTATTTTCTGAAAATAATAAAGGATTTTGAAAATGAATAATTATGTGAAAACTGTGTTACCGGGCCCGTACTATGGTTCTGAAGCCCGGAACAGGTTTATTATATGTTATTTGTCTTATCTGTGAAATTTGGTGTAAAACGGACTTGGAATGACGTGTTTCGGATCAAAAGCTTGAACAAGTCCGTAGGATGATTTGGGAGTTGTGTGTGTTTTTGGTTTTGAGACCCAAGGGCTCGGGTGAGTTTCGGGTAGTTAACGGGGTGTAAAAGTGTGAGAAACATCTGGTGTTTCTCCTGTTTCTGGTGTCAGGCCTTTTCTTCAGTGCGATCGCATATGCATCTCCGCGATCGCACAACATTTGGTTGGTGGGGGCAAAGTTTACTCTATGCGATCGCATAGAGTTGTCCGCGATCGCATAGTGTGTAGGTTTGATAGGGTGGGGGCTGGGTAGTTACTCAGTGCGATCGCACTGGCCTTGTCCGTGATCGCAGTAGTGTAGGTCGAGGCTTCACTGCGGTCGCAGCCCTTGCCCTGCGGTCGCACCTCAGATGATTCCTGACCCTATGCGATCGCACTCCCTTGCCCGCGATCGCATAGAGTTATTTCGCCCAGCTATAATTTTAACCCCAAAACAGAATTCAATACGGGAATAGCACATTTTCAGCCTTCTTCTTCTCCTTCCACCCCCATTGACGATCCTCAAGCTAATTTCCCTCCATAAACACTTGGGTAAGTGATTCTAACACTAATTTCTTCCACTTTTCTTCCATAATCACTAGAATCTAGGCCTAAAATCCTAAAATCAAAGTAGAAATTAGGGGTTTTGGGTAGAGTTAGGTTTTTGGGAATTTTGGGTAATTCAACCCCAATTTGGGGTCGGATTTCAAAATAAATTATATATTCTAACTCGTGGGGGTATGGGTGATCGGGTTTTAGTCCGAGCCTCGTGCTTGGACCAAGCGGGCCCGGGGTCAAATTTTGGTATTTTTGGAAGAATGCTAGAAATTGAATATCTAGGCTATGGGATTGTGTTATTGAGTCTTTATTGATATTATTGAATTAATTATGCCTAGATATCGTTGTTTCGGAGTCGGATTATAAAGGAAAGACGGTCTTAGAGGGTTGATTGCTATACTTTGGACCGAGGTAAGTGTCTTGCCTAACTTTGGTGAGGGATTAGGTATTGTATGTTATGTGTTATGTGTTTATCATGTTCAATGTATAGGTGAGGTGACGAGTACCTATACATTGTGAGTCAAGCATGCCCGTGAGTCTATTTTTGATAAAATTCAGTTATTTCTTCAATGTTCCTCACTCGATGTAATTGCCTCTACTTGAGAAATTGATTGTGGTTGATGCACTGGTTGTAGAGATTATGAAATGTTGGTTCAATTGAGGATCCAGGCATACAGTATATATATTGAGTTGTTTGGTTATAGCTGTGACCCTTGACGGTCATCTATTGAGATATTGACTAATATTTTCCCCTTGCGGGTGATTTGAACTGTATTTTTCCCACTATGCTGCATTCCTTACCATACACATTGTCTTGCATTGGTGAGGAAGAGTGTAAAGCACGAAGGGTGATGTCGTGCCATGTTTTTACATTGATTACATCATGTCATGCATAGTGAGGAAGACAGTAAACGCACGAAGGGTGATGTCGTTCCATGTTTACATTTATTGAAAGAACGAAGGTTAATGTCGTGTCATGATTACATTGATTACGACATACATTTCATTGGTGAGGAAGAGAGTAAAAGCACGAAGGGTGATGTCGTTCCATGGTTACATTTATTGAAAGAACGAAGGTTAATGTCGTGTCATGATTACATTGATTACGACATACATTTCATTGGTGAGGAAGAGAGTAAAAGCACGAAGGGTGATGTCATGTCATGTTTACATTTATTGAAAGCACGAAGGTTAATGTCGTGCCATGATTACATTGATTAGACATACATTGCATTAGTGAGGAAGAGAGTAAAAGCACGAAGGGTGATGACGTTCCATGTTTACATTGAATACAACATACATTGCATTGGTGAGGAAGAGAGTAAAAGCACGAAGGGTGATGTTGTGCCATTGTTATCATTCAGACATGTCATTCATACTTTATCAATTTTCGGTAAATTGTTTCTTTCTTACTTGATGTTAATTAACTGCTCTATCTTATTGTTTTTCCCTTTATCGTCTCCCGTTCCCCGTATATGACTGTTATTCTTCCTTGCTTTGTTATCTGTATTTTGTGTTATAGAATAGGACAGGTGAACATTGTTTGCTAAGTCTAGCCTCGTCACTACTTCGGCCGAGGTTAGGCCCGACACTTACTCAGTACATGGGGTCGGTTGTACTGATACTACACTGCACTTCTCTATGTGGTGCAGATCCCGCTTCCAGACCTCGTGGACTACTCTGAGGGAGTCACCTTTAGTACACATCGATCTTCAAGGTATACCACTAGCGTTCGTGGGCCCTGGAGTCTCCCCTGCTATTAGCATCCTATTGTCTTATTTCTCCGTCTGTTCTAAAGACAATATTGTATTTCCTTTCAGACTTGTATTTAGTATTCTTATAGACAGTCCGTGAGGTTGTGACACCCCGGTTTTGGGATTTTATGATGTTGTTATCTTTATCATTTCATTATGTGTTTTTCGGAGTATTATTACATTTCTGCTGTAAAACTCTTGAAGTGGTTCTGGTTATTTCAGTAAAGGTTTGAAAGATAATTGCTTTATTACTGTCAGGTTGTTTTAAAAAGGTCAAGGTGTGGTGTACGTTGGCTTGTCTAGCGGGTTCAACGTTAGACGCAGTCACGGCCTGAAAGGTGGGATTTTGGGTCGTGACAAGTTGGTATCAGAGCTCTAGGTTGCTTAGGTCTCATAACTCACGGACAACCTTGGTAGAGTCTGAGGGATCGGTACAGAGACGTCTGTATTTATCTCCCAGAGGCTGCAAAGTTAGGATAACTCCACATTTCTTCATTTTCTGTCGTGCGATATACATTCTGAATACTGATTGAGTTCCATTCTACTCTCTCGTAGATGGCGAGGATGCGTGCTTCCCTTGGTTCTGCTCAGCAGCCCAACACTCCTGCTACAGCTCCTATGAGGGGTCGAGGTTGAGGACGAGGCCATGCTAGAGGCCGAGGCCGGGGCAGGGCTCAACCTAGAGCAGCAGCCCCAGTGGAGGACCCTCAGGTCGAGTCTGACGAGGAGGTCCCAGTTCCGGCAGTCTCAGTTGGACCGGCGTAGGTCCCAGAGGGGTTCATAGCTACCCCGATGCTTCACGACGCTCTCGTCCGTCTGGTAGGACTTATGGAGAGTGTGGCTCAGGACGGTCTCCTTCCTACTGCACCAACTGGATCTCAGGCTGGGGGAGGGACCCAGATTCCTATTATTCATACCCTAGAGCAGGTTGCCACTCAGTTTCATACTCCAGCACCTCAGACAGCTGTTGTAGCTCAGCCGGGTATTGTGGCACCGGCAGCTGGGGGTGCAGGTATGTCAGCAGATGCTCTATGGAGACTGGACAGATTCACCAAGCTATTCACTACTACTTTTACTGGTGCACCGTCAGAGGATTCACAGGATTACTTGGACAGCTGTCATGAGGTTCTTCGGAACATGGGCATAGTGGAGTCCAATGGAGTTGACTTCGCTACTTTTCGACTATCTGGTGCAGCCAAGATTTGGTGGAGGGACTACTGCTTAGCCAGACCAGCTGGGTCTACAACTTTGACTTGGGCTCAGTTCACAGAGGTATTTTTGGGGAAGTTCCTTCCCATTACTCAGCGAGAGGATCTTAGGAGGCAGTTTGAGCGCCTCCAGCAGGGATCTATGTCTGTTACTCAGTACGAGACCAGGTTCATCGCTCTAGCCAGGCATGCATTGATGATACTCCCCACTGATCGGGAGAGAGTTCGGAGGTTCATTGAGGGATTGGCCCAGCCTATACGACTCCAGATGGCCAGGGAGTCGAGTACTGATATTTCATTCCAGGATGCGGCCGATATAGCCAGGAGGATTGAGATGATTTTGTCACAGGGAGGTGGTCAGGGGGCTGACAAGAGGCCCCGTAATTTTGGGAGATTCAATGGAGCCTCATCTGGAGGCAGGGATTCTTTCAGTAGGGGTCATCCACCCCGACCATTTCAGTCAGCACTTCAGGTATCTCCTTGTGCACCGCCGGTTCATGTTAGTGCACCACCAACATCTATCAGTGCACAGCCGCTTAAGATTTACCAGGGTAGTTATCAGGGTCGTCAAGGCCAGTTTTCGAGTCATCAGCCGCAGCAGCCGAGATCTTGTTATACTTGTGGTATGCCGGGGCACCTTGCCAGATTTTGCCCTCGAGCTTTGAGTGGACTCTAGTATCAGGGTTCCCGTGCCTTGGTTCTCGCAGCAGGTGCACCCTTACCCCCTCAGCCAGCTAGGGGTGGTGGTCGAGGTGCCAGAGGTGGTGGTCAGGTTTATAGAGGTGGAGCACAGGCCGCGAGGGGTAGAGGCCAGGTTGCAGCAGGTAGACCCAGTGATGTTCAGATTGGAGGGGCTCAGCCTCGATGTTATGCTTTTTCTGCTCTTCCTGATGCTGAGGCTTTTGATGCAGTTATTACAGGTACGGTTTCAGTTTGCAGCCTAGAGGCTTCGGTGTTATTTGATCCGGGTTCTACATTCTCCTATGTGTCTTCATATTTTTCCCCTCATTTGAGTATGCCCCGTGATTTCTTGAGTACTGTTGTGCATATGTCTACACCGGTGGGTGATTCTATAGTGGTAGATCGAGTCTACCATGCTTGCATAGTAGTTATTGGTGGTCCGAAGACTCAGGTTGATCTTTTGCTTCTCCATATGGTTGACTTTGATGTTATATTGGGTATGGACTGGTTATCCCCCTATCATGCTATCTTGGACTGTCATGCCAAGACAGTGACCTTAGCCTTGCCAGGAGTACCTCGTTTAGAGTGGAGAGGGACTCCTAGTCATTCTTCTGGTAGATTTATTTCTTATATGAAGGCTCGGCGCATGGTCGAGAACGGTTGTTTGGCCTATTTGGCCTGTGTTTGTGATTCTAGTGTTGAGGTTCCTTCTATAGAGTTCGTGCCCGTGGTTCGTGAGTTTCCATAGGTATTCCCTGCTGACCTGCTGGGTATGCCACCCGACAGGGATATTGATTTTTGTATTGAGTTAGCTGAGGGCACTCAGCCCATTTCTATTCCCCCGTATCGTATGGCTCCGCCAGAGTTGAAGGAATTAAAGGAACAATTACAGGATTTGTTGGATAAAGGCTTCATCAGGCCTAGTGTTTCTCCTTGGGGTGCTCCAGTATTGTTCGTGAAGAAGAAAGATGGCTCAATGAGGATGTGTATTGACTACCGGCAGTTGAATAAGGTTACTATCAAGAACAAGTATCCTTTGCCGAGGATTGATGACTTATTTGATCAGCTTCAGGGTGCTACGGTGTTCTCTAAGATAGACTTGAGGTCTGGTTATCATCAGCTGAGGATCAGGGCGTCTGATTTGCCTAAGACGGCTTTTCGCACTCGTTATGGGCATTATGAGTTCTTGGTCATGTCTTTTGGGTTGACGAATGCCCCCGCTGCTTTTATGGAGTTGATGAATCGGGTATTCAGGCCTTATTTGGACTCATTTGTGATCGTGTTTATTGATGATATTTTGATATACTGTCGCAGTCGAGAGGAGCATGAGCAGCACCTTAGAGTTTTCCTCCAGACTTTGAGAGATCGGCAGTTGTATGCCAAGTTTTCTAAGTGCGAGTTCTAGTTGAGTTCGGTGGCATTCTTGGGACACGTGGTATCGGCAGAGGGCATTCAGGTGGACCCGAAGAAAGTTTTAGCAGTTAGAGATTGGCCTAGGCCCACTTCAGCCACAGAGATTCGGAGTTTCTTGGGCCTAGCAGGCTATTATCGCCGGTTTGTGGAGGGATTTTCATCTATAGCAGCCCCTATGACCAAGTTGACGCAGAAGAGTGCTCAGTTCAGATGGTCTGAGGAGTGTGAGGCGAGCTTTCAGAAGCTCAAGACAGCATTGACCACAGCACCAGTGTTGGTACTACCCACAGGTTCAGGTTCTTATACCGTGTATTGTGATGCTTCGCGGGTAGGACTTGGTGCGGTATTGATGCAGGAGGGCAAGGTTATAGCCTACGCATCTCGCCAGTTGAAGATTCATGAGAAGAACTATCCAGTCCATGATCTGGAACTTGCAGCTATTGTTCATGCCTTGAAGATTTGGAGGCACTATTTGTATGGGGTGCCGTGTGAGGTGTTCACTGATCATAAGAGTTTGCAATACTTGTTTAAGCAAAAGGAGTTGAATATGAGGCAGAGGAGGTGGTTATAGTTGCTGAAGGATTATGATATTACTAATCTCTATCACCCGGGAAAGGCCAATGTGGTGGCCGATGCTCTGAGCCGGAAGTCAGTCAGTATGGGTAGCTTGGACTATTTATCAGTTGGAGAGCGACCTTTGGCTTTGGATGTTCAGGTGTTAGCCAATCGATTTGTTAGATTAGAGGTTTCTGAGACTGGCAGTGTTTTGGCCCATACCGTCGCTCGTTCTTCATTGCATGATCGTATTCGCGCCAGGCAGTATGATGATCGTCATTTGTGTGCTCTTAGAGATGCGGTTCGGCACGGACGTGCCAAGAAGGTCACTGTTGATACTGAGGGAATTTTGAGATTGCTGGGTCGTATTTGTGTACCCGATGTTGATGGCATTCGTGAGTTGATATTGCAGGAGGCCCATAGTTCTCGATATTACATTCATCTAGGCGCCGCGAAGATGTACCAGGACTTGCAGCAGCATTATTGGTGGCGTAGAATGAAGAAGGATATTGTGGCCTATGTAGCTCGGTGCTTGAATTGTCAGCAGGTTAAATATGAGCACCAGAGACCAGGTGGTTTGATGCAGCAGATTCAGCTTCCCGAGTGGAAGTGGGAGCGTATCACGATGGATTTTGTAGTTGGACTTCCACGGACCCAGAGGATGGTTGATGCAGTATGGGTTGTGGTGGATAGGCTGACCAAGTCAGCACATTTCATTCCGGTGGCGGTTTCATCTTCAGCGGAGAAGTTAGCTCAGATCTATATGAGAGAGATTGTCAGATTGCACGGTGTGCCCTTATCTATCATATCAGACCGAGGTACTCAGTTTACCTCCCATTTCTAGAGAGTATTTCGGCGAGAGTTGGGCACACAGATTGAGTTGAGCACCGCATTTCATCCTCAGACGAACGGAAAATCCGAGCGTACTATTCAGATTTTGGAGGATATGTTGCGAGCTGTTGTTATTGACTTTGGTGGTTCATGGGATCAGTTCTTGCCTTTAGCAGAGTTTGCCTACAATAACAGTTACCAGTCGAGCATTCAGATGGCTCCGTATGGGGCATTGTATGGTAGGCGATGTCGGTCTCCAGTCGGATGGTTTGAGCCTGGAGAGGCTAAATTATTGGGTTCTGAGTTAGTCCAGGATGCCTTGGATAAGGTGAAGATTATTCAGGATAAGCTTCGTACAGCTCAGTCTAGGCAAAAGAGTTATGCAGATCGTAAAGTTCGAGATTTGGCTTTCATGGTAGGAGACCAGGTGTTCCTTCGAGTGTCGCCTATGAAGGGCGTGATGAGATTCGGAAAGAAGGGCAAGTTGAGCCCTAGGTATATTGGTCCATTTGAGATTTTGGATAAGGTAGGTGAGGTGGCCTACAGACTTGCCTTGCCACCGCATTTATCAGTAGTGCATCCAGTGTTTCATGTATCTATGCTCCGGAGGTACATTGCAGATCCTTCTCATGTTCTTGACTTCAATGGTGTCCAGTTGGACAAGGATCTGACTTATGAGGAGGAGCCGGTAGCTATAGTAGATAGGCAGGTTCGCCAGTTGAGGTCGAAGCGTTATCCTTCGGTCCGTGTTCAGTGTAGGTGTCAGCCTGCCGAGGCAGCTACTTGGGAGTCCGAGTCCGATATGAGGAGTCGTTATCCCCATCTTTTCTCAGACTCAGGTACTTTTCTATGTCCGTTCGAGGACGAACGTTTGTTTTAGAGGTGGAGATTGTGATGACCCAAAAGGTCATCCTAAGTAATTCTAGCTAAATCTGTATTCCGAGGCCCCGAAAACCTCTGTTAATCTCACCTCGATATGCATGCGCAAGCCGGGCATGTAGCCGGGAAGTCTTTATGTTGAAATTTTATAAAAATGGAATTTTATGATAATTAAATGAATAAAGTTGACTTTGGTCAACATTTTTGGTAAACAGACACGGACCCGTGATTTGACGGTCTCGGAGGGTCTGTAGGAAAATATGGGACTTGGGCGTATGCCCAGAATCGAATTCCGAGTTCCCAAGCCCGAGAAATGAATTTTTAAAGAAAATTATTTTCTGAAAATAATAAGGGATTTTGAAAATGAATAATTATGTGAAAACCATGTTACCGGGCCTGTACTATGGTTCCGGAGCCCGGAACAGGTTTATTATATGTTATTTGTCTTATCTATGAAATTTGGTGTAAAACGAACTTGGAATGGCGTGTTTCAGATCAAAATTGGAAAAATTAAGCTTTATGAAATTTTGAGGAATTTTTTATGAGTTTTAAGGTTTAATTCCTTGTTTTTGATGATATTCTATTTAAAAGTTTGAACAAGTCCATAGGATGATTTGGGAGTTGTGTGTGTTTTTGGTTTTGAGACCCGAGGGCTTGGGTGAGTTTCGGGTAGCTAACGGGGTGTAAAAGTGTGAGAAAAATCTGGTGTTTCTCCTGTTTCTGGAGTCAGGCCTTTTCTTCAGTGCGATCGCATATGCCTCTCCGCGATCGCACAACATTAGGTTGATGGGGGAAAATTTTACTCTATGCGATCGCATAGAGTTGTCCGCGATCGCATAGTGTGTAGGTGTGATAGGGTGGGGGCCGGGTAGTTACTCAGTGCGATCGCACTGGCCTTGTCCGCGATCGCAGTATTATAGGTCCAGGCTTCACTGCGGTCGCAGCCCTTGCCCTGTGGTCGCACCTCAGATTATTCCTGACCCTATGCGATCGCACTCCCTTGCCCGCGATCGCATTGAGTTATTTCGCCCAGCTATAATTTTAACCCCAAAACAGAATTCAATACGCGAATATCACATTTTCAGCCTTTTTCTTCTCCTTCCACCCCCATTGACGATCCTCAAGCTAATTTCCCTCCATAAACACTTGGGTAAGTGATTCTAACACTAATTTCTTCCACTTTTCTTCCATATCACTAGAATCTAGGCCTAAAATGCTAAAATCAAAGTAGAAATTAGGGGTTTTGGGTAGAGTTAGGTTTTTGGGAATTTTGGGTAATTCAACCCCAATTTGGGGTCGGATTTCAAAACAAATTATATATTCTAACTCGTGGGGGTATGGGTGATCGGGTTTTGGTCCGAGCCTCGTGTTTGGACCAAGCGGGCCCGGGGTCGAATTTTGGTATTTTTGGAAGAATGCTAGAAATTGAATATCTAGGCTATGGGATTGTGTTATTGAGTCTTTATTGATATTATTGAATTAATTATGCCTAGATATCGTTGTTTCGGAGTCGGATTATAAAGGAAAGACGGTCTTAGAGGGTTGATTGCTATACTTTGGACCGAGGTAAGTGTCTTGCCTAACTTTGGTGAGGGATTAGGTATTGTATGTTATGTGTTATGTGTTTATCATGTTCAATGTATAGGTGAGGTGACGAGTACCTATACATTGTGAGTCAAGCATGCCCGTGAGTCTACTTTTGATAAAATTTAGTTATTTCTCCAATGTTCCTCACTCTATGTAATTGCCTCTACTTGAGAAATTGATTGTGGTTGATGCACTGGTTGTAGAGATTATGAAATGTTGGTTCAATTGAGGATCCAGGCATACAGTATATATATTGAGTTGTTTGGTTATAGCTGAGACCCTTGACAGGCATCTATTGAGATATTGACTGATATTTTCCCCTTGCCGGGTGATTTGAACTGTATTTTTCCCACTATGCTGCATTCCTTACCATACACATTGTCTTGCATTGGTGAGGAAGAGTGTAAAGCACGAAGGGTGATGTCGTGCCATGTTTTTACATTGATTACATCATGTCATGCATGGTGAGGAAGAGAGTAAAAGCACGAAGGGTGATGCCGTGCCATGTTTACATTTATTGAAAGCACGAAGGTTAATGTCGTGCCATGATTACATTGATTACAACATACATTGCATTGGTGAGGAAGAGAGTAAAAGCACGAAGGGTGATGTCGTGCCATGTTTACATTTATTGAAAGCAAGAAGGTTAATGTCATGCCATGATTACATTGATTACGACATACCTTGCATTGGTGAGGAAGAGAGTAAAAGCGCGAAGGATGATACCGTGCCATGTTTACATTGAATACAACATACATTGCATTGGTGAGGAAGAGAGCAAAAGCACGAAGGGTGATGTCGTGCCATTGTTATCATTCAGACATGTCATTCATACTTTATCAGTTTTCGGTAAATTGTTTCTTTCTTACTTGATGTTAATTAACTGCTCTATCTTATTGTTTTTCCCTTTATCTGCTCCCGTTCCCCGTATATGACTGTTATTCTTCCTTGCTTTGTTATCTGTATTTTGTGTTGTAGAATAGGACAGGTGAACGTTATTTGCTAAGTCTAGCCTCGTCACTACTTCGGCCGAGGTTAGGCTCGGCACTTACTCAGTACATGGGGTCGGTTGTACTGATACTACATTGCACTTCTCTATGTGGTGCAGATCCCGCTTCCGGACCCCGTGGACCGCTCTGAGAGAGTCACCTTCAGTACACATTGAGCTTCAAGGTATACCACTGACGTTCGTGGGCCCTGGAGTCTCCCCTGCTATTAGCATCCTATTGTCTTATTTCTCCGTCTGTTCTAAAGACAATATTGTATTTCCTTTCAGACTTGTATTTAGTATTCTTATAGACAGTTCGTGAGGTTGTGACACCCCGGTTTTGGGATTTTACGATGTTGTTATCTTTATCATTTCATTATGCGTTTTTCGGAGTATTATTACATTTCTGCTGTAAAACTCTTGAAGTGGTTCTGGTTATTTCAGTAAAGGTTTGAAAGA
>ML298858.1:30622-53512 GCA_005239495.1 Nicotiana undulata
GCTTTCCAACCCTCTTGGAAAGGTGGAATTTCGGGTCGTGACATTTGTAACCTCCAACGTAACATGATTAACTTACTTTATATTCCATCAAATAGAATCTTATTTCTAAGCTTACATCAATTGACTTACGATGTACTCTCACGTACGAAAATATGGGGTGTAACAGTTTAACCGTTAAGTACCCTGAAAAATGAATTAGTAACCTATATGATAGGAACTTGACACATAAAGGTGCTTGTGAGGAGATTTGGCTTTTTCTGTCTTTACTACTTTCTCATAATTGCCATCCATGCTTAGCCTTATATTTAAATATACTTTTTTGGTCCTATTAAGTGTCAAGTCGATCTCTCGTCACTACTTCTTCGAGATTAGACTGGATACTTACTAGGGTACATAATGTTTATGTACTCATGCTACGCTTCTGTACTTAATTGTACATGTTCTGAGGCAGGTGCATCTGGGTATCAGTCCGGAGCCCTCCTTGACTCCTCGAAATCAGAGATTCCACAGTGAGTTGCTTCCCTTGATGTCGTCCAGCAGCACTTTGGAGTCTTCCCTTTTATTATTCTGTCTATATCCTTCCAGACAGTAGGATAGACATACCCTTTTGATTCTTTCTTCTAGACGCCTGTAAACTTGTGACACTAGTTCCTGGCACACACTTTGATAGACTGTTCTTTTGGAAATATAACTATTTTAATTTAACTTCTTGACCATTGCAATTAAATTTGCTTTGACATTTTGCTATTTTTCTCATGCCTTGTGACAAAAGCTTAAGTATCATTAAAAATATTTTATAAAATTTAAGTAGAATTCCCTGAATCAATTGTGTTGGCTTGCCTGACATAGGTGTTGGGGCGCCATCGCGATCTAGGTCAGGATTTGGGTCGTGACACCTAGTATCACGATAGGCACCATCACGGCCAGTGTAGGTTTGGGATCGTGACAAGTAAGTATTACTTTTTCATTAGAATTAGAACAGTTCACATTGATGTTAGACAATCAAATATTTTCACATATAATCTTAGAACTCCACCACTGAAAGCTAATTTCGACGTATCGTTGGAAACTTGAAGGATTATTTTTAGTGCATACACATTGATAAGAAATATGAGAAGTCGAAGTAGTAATAATCAACACTTAGGCTTCATAATAGCAAAAAGGTCAGAGCACATAGTCTTTTAAAGAGAAAACCCATAAGACTAAATAAATTTACTGTTTATTATCTTTTAACTCAACATATAGATGAACCAGGAAATGCTCCAATTTTTTGACATTTCAATCTAGTAGCTTCCTCTAACGGCAATGTGACTTGGGGTTTTTTTCATTCATAACTACATCTCAGTAGCTATGAATAGATAATGACTTGAAGATTCAACAAAATTTATAAGAAAAATCTTACAGAACGTTAAATAACAAAAGTTAGAAAATGAACTCTTTGCTTACCTTTTCATATCGAACAAACTCCACATTAGCATGGAGGAAGATATGGAAATATGAAATGAAACAAAACTTTAAAAAGTACAGAACCCATTAAAACCATAATAACTTTGGTGTAACCGAAAACGCAATAAAGAAATAGGGGAAAACAAATGGTCAGCATTAACATTTCTTGTAGCCTTTTAATAAGTTGGATTGAATGAAAAGACTAAAAGAAAAAGAAAAAAATTCAAAAAAAGATAAGTGTGTTTCTTGGCTAAAGAGATATGCCGCATCATCTTTTCTAAACCCTCTTTTATATATATATATATAGATGTTTCATATTCTTTTCGTCCTTCATTTTCCTTTTCTACATTTTTCTAACAAAGAAATCATTTTATGATAACAAAAGATGTAAATGACTAATCTAAAGTGGATCAATTGGATCCTATGAGACTGGATCATTCTTTTGGAACGGAGAGATTACAAAGTCGAAACAGTTCCCTTATTTACTTTATTCAATTCAGATTGGCAAAATACTGTGAACAGTCCACAAATTACGGAATAAGGAATTAACACCGAAATATAAGTAAGTCGAAATATAAAAACGATTAAAATTAGAAAGGTAATAGACAGCTATAGAAGGAAGCGATAAAGATCATATTCGCAGGGGATGTCCTTAAGTTTTAGTTAGTATAACGCTAATACCGTAGCAGAAAGTTAAGAACAAGGGTAGTGAAGCCAAGCTTGTTGAATAAATAATAAATGGTGTGGAAGGAGCCCAACCAATTACCTAAAAGAGTAAAATGGTTATGGTGACGATGGAACAATATCTCTAGATAATTTATATATGTAAGTGAATTTTAAAAAAAATAAATACTATAAAGTTTAGACCAAGCTGTTAAGTCCGGAACTAAAATGTGATTCTTTTGGACTCAATCATCGAAATGTGTGGAAAAAAAAAAGATAGTGATCAAAATATATATAACGTCCTTTTAAAGGTTGTTATACCTTAACGGCCGTTTGCCCGTTAAGATATAGCGCCCTTTAAAAGAGCGTTATACATATAACGCCTTTTATTACCGTGCTATAGGGGTGGACATCGATCGGTTCGGTTCGGTTATAAATATTATTGGTTTAGCATATCGTGTTATCGGTTTACAAATATGATAAACCGATAACCAAACCGATAAGATATTAGTTATCGGTAAAAATATCGGTTAATCGGCTATCGATCATTATTCGTTTACCCGATAAGATAACTAAATATAGAGTTAAGCAAAAAAGAGAAGACAATTCACTCGAGTTAAGCAAAAAAGAGAAGAATTCACATATAGCATACTACCCAATTATGCGTTCTAACCACAACTAATATTTGAAGCATGTTTCATTTTGACAAATTCATGACTTGTGCAATCTCGGAAATTGATACTACAACTCCACAAGCATTTCATCTCCAATTCACTGAAAATATTAGTTAACGGGAACATAAATTATAATTTTTTGGTTTCCTGCCAAACCATAATCAGGAGATCAATGTTATTTTCTAGAGTCCAATTGTAGCAAGAGCAAGAGTACTAGTAATTCAACAGTTGTCCTAACACAACTGATATAGTGTTAATTCTTCAGCAACAGTTGTCCAAATATATTAATAACAATACAAAGTAGTAGCTTCATTTTAAAATTAACAAGTACAAACATAGTACTAAAACATGAGCACAAAATAAAGAATCGAAAACAATCAAAAATTCTATATTTTTATTATGGAACTCTACTGTAAAACTGAAAAGAAAGGAACGAAATTTGTTAGTTAACAAAGAAGTAATTTTGGAATACAAACTTATGCTAAGATTCAAGATTCTAAGAACTGGAAACTTCAATCTTGAATGCGGCTGGAAAAATTGGGAGAAAAAGAAAGAATGAAGCCCTAGATATATTTATATACTTAAGGGTAAAATTCTAATGTTATTAAATCTTATTGGGTTATCGGTTAACATGTTAAGAAATTGGGCAAACCGTGGCCCCAACTGTTAACACAATAGTGGAAAAATATAAAACCGTTATCGGACCGTTAACCCAATAACCCGATATCGATACCCCAATAAGATTTTTTCGGTTCGGGCTATCGGTTATACCTAATATATGCCCAGCCCTACTGCGCTATACCTGAATTTGAAAAGACATGAGGTATAACGCCTTTTATTACATTGCCATACATATTTTGCGTGCCCACCAATAATTCTTCTACGCTTAACTGACATAACAATAATTCAAATAGGTATAGCGTCCTTATTTAAGGCGCTATACCTCAAAAACTTCGACCCCCGAGTTGGGCATTGTCTTATTTAAAGACGTTAAGGATTTTATAAAATCCACTCAGAAATATTCTAAAGTCTTGTGAAATTTTTCTTTGTTATGTTTTGCATGTTGTCATAATGTCTGAAAAGCAAAGAATTAGAGGGTTTCATTATATTGGGGGGAGGGGGGAGGGGTGAGATTGTGATGACGAATAACTCAGTAAGTTATAAATTATCTCTACAATGTCATGTTAAGTTGTCACTTACAATGAAGTACGATATTCATCTCAAATGCTAAAATTGGAGGGAGTGAGAAGTGAGAATCACCGAATACCACATAGCTAAAAAATCAAATGAAGAAAAAGGAATACGTAAAAGAAAAAGCAAACAAGGAAAATGACTGTTATCTTAACATGTAAATCAACTTGTAAAGATATATAGTTGGAATTGATTGTTTCATTATGAGAAAGGTATTGCAATAACATGCTTTATCGACCCACCATTTAATGACTTGGACCACGGTAGAGTTAAACCTTGTCTTCCCAATGTTTCCCAATACTGGGAGTGGGAGGTCACAACTTTTTTTTAAGGATATGGTAACTTTTCTTTTTGCCATTGCTTTTATTCATTTTGTCCAATGATTCATTCATCATGGAAAACATTAACCTCAAAAAGACAAATATAACGTGTTCTGATAGCAATAGTTTAAACAAGTTGAACTTAACGAGTGAAATTCGTTGAGAAGCATGTTCGCACCATTTCTACAATGGCAAAGAAGATTGAAATAAAGAGTCCTTCTATCATCGCACACTCTATGGTTGCCGGAGGATAGCTACCATAGCGGATTTGACATAAAATTAACTTAATTTATATGTATATAAAATTTATTAAAAATTTATTAAAACTATATACTACAAATATTAGAAGGTGTAAAAACTGTTCTCAAGTTTTAGATTCGCCTTAACCCAAAGTACCCAACGAAGTCTTGACAACACCATTCTACTACTGCGCTGCTGGTACAACAAACATTCACTTTTAGCCTGCGATCGAAATTATTTATATTTGATAGTTGAAAAAGTGTATAAAATTTGTGTATTTTTGTATATAATATACACAAACATATATATATATATATATACAAAATAATATTTTTATTTTACTATTATTTTAAAAGCGGCTATATAATATGATTTCGCTAACAACAAATGCAATGAACTCTGAATATCCCATTTGGCAGTATGCCAGTCTCTACATTTATCTGTAGAGTAGTTGGCAGTGTATCGACTTAAGATTGTACTATGTTGACAACAAATGTTGTGGGCAGGAAACTACCATTTTGCTGCATCAATCTCTATTAATTGAGTGTACTGCGCAGTGAAAGCGAAACTTTAGGAAAACTTCAAATATGAAATATGAACGTCATCCAATTTAAGCACCACTTCTTCATTGATGCCCCTACATATACGAAGACTTTTGATGGTATATCTAGAAAAACACTATAGGGCTAGTAGAAAGCAACATGATGTTTGATCCAACACTCAGGCATTTTTTGTATTGGAAATTAGCATTAATATATAAAATATTGACTGAGCACCTCGGAAATTAGCAATACTAAATTGTGTACATACACGACTTAAAAGTTCTGTATTCGCTATTGATTGATCATGTCTACTAATGGTGACATGCACTATTTTTTCCAAGCTAGTTACACTACATTCAGCTTTTCACTTCCATAGTATCAGCACATAGTGTGTAACGACCTGACCGGTCGTTTTGAACTCTAGCTCGTCGTTCGGCAGTTTGAGGTCATGAGCAACTTCGTTTCAAGTATTATGACTCGTAGGCATGGTCGGAATTGAATTTCGGGAAGTTCAAAGTCAATTTGGAAAGAAAATTATCATTTCGGAAGCCTTAAGTTGGAAGAATTTACTAAGATTGGATTTTTGAGTAAACGACCTCAGAATCAAGATCTGAAGGTTCCAGCAGGTTCGTATGATGATTTCGGACTCAGGCGTATGTTCGGATCGGGTTTTGGATGACCCAGGAGCATTTCGGCGCATATTGTGGAAGTTAGCATTTTAGAAGAAATTTCATAAGTCTGGGTTGAAGTGCATTTCAGTGTTCTTGATGTTCGTTTGGGATTCCAAGTTTGGGAATAGCTCTGTATGGTGATTCTGGAATTGGGAGCGCGATCAGAAGTGAATTCGGAGGTCCGTAGGTTATTTTGAAATCATTTGGCTAAATATAGAAATTTGAAGGTTTTTGAGAAATCCGACCGGATGTGAAAGTTTGGATATCGGGGTCGGAATGTGATTCTGAAAGTTGGAGAATGTCCGTAATGTTGAATGTGACTTGTGTGCAAAATTTGGGATCAATCGGACGTGATTTGACGGGTTTCGGCATCGAATGTAGAAGTTGGAAATTTCAAAGTTCATGAAGATTGAATTGTGATGCGATCCATTGTTTCGATGTTATTTGATGTGATTTGAGGCCTCCAGCAGGTCCGCTTTATGTTTTGGGGTCAGGTTGGTATGATTGAACGGGGTCTCGGGGGCCTCGGGTGGATTCCGGGTGGTTAACGGATCGAAATTTGGAGTTGGAGGAAAGCTGAGGCTGCTGTCATCTAGTGTGACCGCACCTGCCAGGCTTTGGCCGCAGGTGCGGATATGGTGTCGCAGAAGCGGAAAAAGGGTGCCTTGGATGGGGCCCGCATGTGCGAGGTTATTTCCGCACCTACGAAGGCGCAAATGCGGACAAGGGAGCGCAGGTGCGGAGCCGGCTGGGGAAGAAGGAAGCCACAGATGCGTGAGTTTGGGCGCACCTGCGGGCGTAGCCACCACATGTGCGGAAGGACTGGAGGCAATGTGCTAATATAAACGGGACTTGGCCCAATTTCTCTCATTTTTCATTTGGCTTGGACGATTTTGGAGAGCTTCACGAGGGAGTTTCATCAAGCAACTCTACGTAAGCAATTTCTTGCCAGTTTTGAGTTAAATACTTGGATTACACATGGATTAAACATGAAATTTTTTGGGAATTTGGGATTGTTGAACAAAGACCTAGAATTTGTATTTTTGAATTTTGACCACGAATCAGAGCATGACATTTGGGGAAAATTATATATTTGAGTTAGTAAAGCTATGGGTAGAGTTTATCTTCGAGAAATTTCGGAATCCATGCACGTGGGCCTGAGGGCTGTTTTTTTTCCAACTTTTCGAGCGGAGTTGGGAATTTATATAATTTGAATTTTTACAAGTATTAGAGTATATTTTTATTTGTTTGCCTGTTATTTGGCTAGTTTTGGGGCATTGTGCATCAATTTGAGTCGCCGGAAGGGCTTTGGAGCCGATTATGAATCTTCGGAGCGAGTTAAGTCTCTTTTCTAACTTTGTGAGGGGTAATTGTCCCCATAGGTGAACTAATTAAATATGTGTTACTATTTGCGGGGGCTACATACACACGAGGTGACAAGATTCTGTGTGTAGCTACTATTATGCTTGTCCAGGTAGTCTAGGACCCATAAGCATGTTTTATTTGTCATACTTGTAACCTTATTGATGAAATTAAAAATGATTAAATTTTATCGAACTTGACAAATGAATTTTCTAGAAAAGACTTAAATAGTATCTTTGTGACCATTAAAAGAGAACCTTGTCATTTCTTGGGTAATTTCTTTCTCGATATCGTCGGGATGGACTGTTTGAATGTGCATGCTTATGTGTGACCGCTTCACAATTTATGTTCCGCGAGCGGGTTGATTTCTTCCACTACTCTCATGGGAGCGGGTCGTATTCCACGACAAGTTAATAGATTCATCTATGGTTCGAGCCGTTCGACCCTTCGCCAATGCACATTTATTTATTGTTGGTTCGGGCCGTTCGACCCTCAGCATTTCCTGCACATGATATTTACTATATACCATCTGTGATTTGGACTGTTAAATTGCCTTAAGATATAAATTGCTAATTGAGATGACGGAAACTGGAAATTTTTAAATTTATGGAAAACATTGTCCTTTCATGTTGTTATTTGTTATTTGATTTTAATACCCATGTTTGACGTCACACTTTATTATATTGAATTGACCTCTAGTAAGTGTCAAAGTCGACCTCTCGTCACTACCTCTTCGAGGTTAGGCGGGATACTTACTGAGTGCACGTTGTCTTCGTACTTATGCTACACTTGATGTGCATTTTTATTACACATGTACCTTCATAGGTAGTGGCCATGTTTAACGCAGTGATGTTGCTGACTTGGAGATTTAGACGAGCTGCACCATCCGGAGACGACCTGCAGCCGACAGAGTCTCCCTCATATGTATTATATTTTATTTTAATTCCTTGTCCAGTTGGTACCCCGGACAAGTATTGTAGTACATGTATAATTCTTAGAAATTTCTCATGCACTTGTGACACCGGGTTCTGGAATGAGTTTGGGATGCATTTTATTTAATGGATTGTTAAACCATCGTTATTTACTTAGCGGATTTTTATTCGATTATTATGTAATAAAATGAAAAGTAACGATTTCAGAATGCTAAATTCGGAATTTAATTCATCTATTTACATGATTGGCTTGCCTGACAGTGGTGTCCGGCGCCATCACGTCCTCAATGGATTTTGGGTCGTGACAACATGGTATGAGAGCACTAGGTTCTCTTAGGTTTCACGAGTCATGAGCAAGTCTAGTAGAGTCTTGCGGATCGGTACGGAGACATCTGTACTTATCTTTGAGAGGCTACAGGGTTGTTTGGAGTACTTCCCTTCTTGATTCCTCATTGTGCGGTTTGATTCCCTTGAAGGCTTAGGCCTACGTTTCTTCTTACTCAATCTTACACGTCGCGAAGCGCTTGTTATAAACCGAGGATTTGAGGAATTGTAATGGTACTACGAATATGGTGCGTGATGGTTTCCATGCGTAGTTGGCTGGGGCTGTTGTCGTTGCTCTGCAGAAGGATATTATGTTGTTTTAGCTCAGTAATTGTGTTTATGAGAGCTTTGAGGCTATGCTCAGGTTGTTATGATGCTTACGATTGGTTATCGCACGGTGTTGATATGATGGTAGGATGCTTTTCCATATGTAGGGGCAATGAAGGACGTGAAAGGAGTTCTTCTCAGAGTGTGATTCCGAGATTTTAGTATTTTTGGCTCTGGCGGAGGAAAGGCAATTGAACTACGAATGGTCAAATTTGGGATGAAAGAGTAATAAGACTTGGTGTTTTCAAGTGAGGTAGAATTTTCAGATGTGATGTGGTATCGTTGTCTTTGATCGGATAGAATGTGTTAAGTTCGCCGGTGCTATAGTTTCTCCGGTTGCATTGGGTCAGAGTATTTAAGTGATATAGAGAATGATGTTGAATTGAGGCAACAACTAGGTAGCATACGATGAAAGAAGACATGTGAGAAGTGTCAGGTGGTGGAAAAATTTCTTAAGGCCAGGTATAAGAAACGGAAGTCAGGTAGTTGCTTAAAGGAGTGAGTTTAACTAAAGTGGGAGAAGGGCAGCGTAGCATATGAGTCTGTGGTAAGATAGATGCTCATCTTGAAGAGAAGTTTGGAGTGATTTGAGAATTTTAGTGGACGGTGATTGGGTCCACGAGCTTAAATTGAAATGTTGGTTATTACAACGGAAGATTGGATGCAACGGAGAAGGGAGGTTGTCTGACTTGAAGATGATGCAATATAGCGGTGAATCGGAAGATATTGTCGCGCATTTAGTCGATGTCCATAAGGAGTGAACGGACAGGTTCAATTGGTGAATGGGAACATGCTTAGGATGGAATATTGAGGTCGTAGCAATTGTTCCCCTTGCAGCAACGTGGGAGGAGGTAGGCATGTAATTTCCACAGGTGGGTTATCTCATGTGAGCAGGTTAGCAGTCGTGTGTTTGGAAAGTTTCTGTGAGGAATTCTAGTGGCTACTCGGTAGGAGGCCGAATGTGTGAATAATGCTAGATAATTAGAGTATTCATGGAATGCTAACAAGGGAATTTAGAAGAATTTGATGGGTTGGTTGAGCAAGATCACGTCAGCAATAAAGAAAGAATTTTGGTGGGGTCCACAGTGGTGCAAGGGGTAACTCCAGGCTAAGTGAGGGAGTCCCACCACTTGCGATTGGGTTGCCGGATTATATTCTCACGGGGCTACAGGTTATCGGCGTATTGGCAAGTTATTACAGCTAAGTGGAAAGGAGTAAAATGGTAATTGAGCATGGGATTTGATAAATGTGTTGGACCAGGGTTAGGCTTTGGAAGATTCAGAATTTATGCTCAATGCATAGGCGAGTTATAAGGGTAGTGACTCAGTCACATGCTTCATTGAGAGGGTGTTCATGTGTTAGAAGATCCTTGGAGTTGATTGTATTCGGGGCCAAGTCAGAGTGGGTGACTCTCAATAGTGGTCCTAATAAATCCGAAAGTTAAGAATGCGGTGTTTAAGGGTTTCAAGCCCGCAGTATGGTTAAGAATCGAGCTTTTGCAGCGGAGTTGATGAGAAAGGGGAAATGGTGGGAGTGTTCCATTTTATCTTGGAGTGGTAGTAAATTTAAAAGGGTCTTGGAGTGTTCTATGTTATTTTCGGCGTGCAGAATAACATTGGAGGAAGAGGAGAAATAACTTCGGGTTCATAGAAGGGTTATCGGAATAGGTGTACCAGTCGAAGGTATGAATGTGCGTGCAAGGAGGGCAATAAGCGGTTCATGGGTTTGGAGACAACGTGGTCTCGTGATATAAAGTCACTCGAGAGGAGAGCGGACTTGGGTTCACAATGTTTCGGATGAGGCTATTGTTACTTCTAAGTCAAGTAAAGGATAAATTAGAAGGAAATATATTGGTTAGCCATGGTTGAAATGGCACAAGTACAGCAGTGATCAGTTCATTCACCGTGATTAAGTCATGCATGTGATTTGTGACGGTATGTGCGGGGCTTGTCGTTCACCGTAATAGCTTTTTTTGGAAGCATTCAAATATGATGGCCTGTCATGGGTAGGCGGATCCCAGAAGGATTATGGTGGTATAGACTACTACTTAAGGATTCGCATGTATTGTGAGTATGAGAATTCACTCGTGTGTTGTTATGGTCTTCTTGAAGTGAGGTAAGTAAAAGGGGTTTCTGTATGATGAAGTGTTCACCCTATTAGTAGTTCAAGAGATATGATGGAATTCTTGTGCTATTTCATATTGGCATATTAGGTGGAGTAAGCAGTATGGAACCGGAAGTAAGGATCGAGGTTGCGGTTCGATGTTGACAAGGAAGTCATGAGATCGGGCGAGCAAGAAAAAGGGATTTGAATGTTTAGAGTAAGCTGGTGTTGACTTCAGCGTCACCTGAGATCGGTGTTTGGTGAAAGAGGTTTTGCATCCTGGTGGGTTCTTGATTTGGTTTATAGCATTAGCGTGGTCGGCGGTATGGATGTGCAGACTTGTTACCTTGTGTGGAAGGTCGTGAAAGCATGACCACGGGAAGATCGTACGAGTGTGACATGTAGTCAATTAATTGATGGAAGGCTTAAACCAAGTATAAAGAAGTGTAATATTGCTTATTTGATAATTTATGCGTAGAAGGTGTTCAGTTCACTTTGTTGTGGATTGCAAGGTGTTTGTATCGGCTATGATGGTTGTTCTTGCGTATTATGAGAAGAAGTGGGTTAATATGGACCCAGGTAAGGCTATCAGCGTAGTTCAGTGCGAGCAGAATCAACTTGATGTTTGTGAATGGATTTAAATAGGATTATGGGCTCCATGTGAGTCAGATGTGTTCATTTCATGTAATATTATGATTTTTCCGCGTGAGTTGTGAAACGGCTTGATAATTTTCTATGTGTTGAGATTCAGCGTAGTGATGGCATTATGTGAGCAGAATAGCTCTTGAGATTCAGATTATATATCGCACCTCAGTTGTGCTTGAGTGTTATAGCACATGGCTCTATCAGTCTCCCCAGGATGGCATTATGCACTTAGCGTGCTTATTACCGATATTCAGTATTTTGGCAATAATGAGAAATTCATCTCAGTGTGTATCTCCTTATGTAAACTTTTATGTGTAGATCGGGTGGCACGCCGCCACGGGTATGATATTTGGATCGGTTTGCGCACCGCAACAGTGTGGTGTTGAGTAAGGTTCCCTATATTTTTTTTTCTTGTGTTTTGTTTCCTATTTTTCGGAGGAAGGTTCATATTAATTGCGCGAGTCGATTAGTCCCTTTCATAGTTTGTTTTCTGTATGTATCGCGTTTGAGGTGTGGCATATCGGCACGTTGTGGCATCATCTGAGACTGTTGGTCATGTCTGGAGTGATTTATTGCCTGAGAAGTTCATATTGAGCGAGATGAGATTATTGAGTCAGGGATCAATAGGATTATGTGAAGTACATTAAAGAACAAATACCATCATTTGGTTCGTGATGAGGTTATGATTCTCGTCAAAAAGAGGATTCAATGATCAGTTAACTCTGTAGTTGGTTGTGAATTTCCATACATCTCCTCCGTTGCGGTGGTATCGTAAGCATCATAGCATGACTTATATATATGTGTCCTAAGGTACATTGGGAGCATCAGATTCGTGTTATTTTGGCTATTAAGGTTCAGGGAATGTCATTGTGGTTAGATGATGAATTATGCGGTGCATGGTGCTAATTCAGCAAAGGTATGCAATCATGTTTCGATACATCGTGTGGTAGTTGATAAGGTGTTCATATATTGGAAACAGGCCTGTCAGAGGATTTCGGATGTTGAAAACCTGGTTCCAAGGCCCATTTGCCTAAATAAAAGAGGATATCTTCAAAATTGTTCGAGTAAGTGTACTCAACTAAGTTGTAGTAGCACAGGTAGGTGCACGAGGTGCTAAATAGTGATTTCAGATAACTCCAGAGCAGTTCTTAGCACGTTCGAGGACGAACGTATGTTTAAGTGGGAGAGAATGTAGCGACCCGACCGATCATTTTGAACTCTAGCTCGTCATTCGGCAGTATGAGGTCGTGAGCAGCTTCGTTTCAAGTAGTATGACTCGTAGGCGTAGTCGGTATTGAATTTCGGGAAGTTTTGAGTCAATTTGGAAAGAAAATTATCATTTCGGAAGCCTTAAGTTGGAAGAATTTACTAAGATTGGATTTTTGAGTAAACGACCTCAGAATCAGGATTTGAAGGTTCCAACAGGTTCGTATGATGATTATGGACTGGGCATATGTTCGGACTAGGTTTTGGATGATCCGGGAGCGTTTCGGCACATATTGTGGAAGTTAGCATTTTAGAAGAAATTTCATAAGTCTGGGATGAAGTGCATTTCTATGTTCTTGATGTTCGTTTGGGATCTGAGTCTGGTAATAGCTCCGTATGACGATTCTGGAGTTGGGATCGCTATCGGAAGTGAATTCGGAGGTCCGTAGGTTATTTTGAAGTCATTTGGCTAAAGATAGAAATTTGAAGGTTTTTGAGAAATCCGACCGGAAGTAGAAGTTTGGATAACGGGGTTGGAATGCGATTCCAAAAGTTGGAGTAGGTCCGTAATATTGAACGTGACTCGTGTGCAAAATTTGGGGTCAATTGGACGTGATTTGACGGGTTTCGGCATCAAATGTAGAAGTTGGAAATTTCAAAGTTCATGATGATTGAATTGTGATGCGATCAAATGTTTCGATGCTATTTGATATTATTTGAGGCCTGGAGCAGGTCCGCTTTATGTTTTGGGACATGTTGGTGTGATTGGACGGGGTCCCGGGGGCCTCGGGTGGATTCCGGGTGGTTAACGGATTGAAATTTGGAGTTGGAGGAAAGCTGAGGCTGTTGTTATCTGATGTGATCGTACCTGCGAGGTTTTGGTCGCAGGTGCGGCTATGGTGTCGCAGAAGCGAAAAAGGGTGTCTTGGATGAGAGCCGCAGGTGCGAGGTTATTTCCGCACCTACGAAGGCGCAGATGCAGACAAGGGAACGCAAGTGCGGAGCCGGCTGGGGAAGGAGGAAGCCACAGGTGCGGGAGTTTGGGCGCACCTGCGGGTGCGCAGGTGCGGAAGGACTGGAGGCAGTGTGCTAATTTAAACGGGACTTGGCCCAATTTCTCTCATTTTTCATTTGGCTTGGACGATTTTGGAGAGCTTCACGAGGGATTTTCATCAAGCAACTCTCTGTAAGTAATTTCTTGCCAGTTTTGAGTTAAATACTTGGATTACACATGGATTAAACATGAAAATTTGTGGGAATTTGGGGTTTTTGAACAAAGACCTAGAATTTGTATTTTTGACTTTTGACCACGAATCTAGGCATCAAATTTGGAGAAAATTATATATTTGAGTTAGTAAGGCTATGGGTAGAGTTTATTCGAGAAATTTCGGAATCCGGACGTGGGCCCGAGGGCTGTTTTGTCAACATTTCGAGCGGAGTTGGAAATTTATATAATTTGAATTGTTACAAGTATTCGAGTATATTTTTATTTGTTTGGCTACTATTTGGCTACTTTTGGGGCATTGTGCATCAATTTCAGTCGCCGGAAGGGTTTGGCAGCCGAATATGAATCTTCGGAGCGAGGTAAGTCTCTTTTCTAACTTTGTGAGTGGGAATTGTCTCCATAGGTGAACTAATTAAATATGTGCTACTATTTACGGAGGAAACGTACGCACGAGTTGACGGGAGTCCGTGCGTAGCTACTATTATGCTTGTCCGGATAGTCTAGGACCCAAAAACATATTTTATTTGTCATACTTGTAACCTTATTGATGAAATTAAAAATGGTTAAATATTATCGAACTTGACAAATGAATTTTCTAGAAAAGACTTAAATACTATCTTTGTGACCATTAAAAGAGAACCTTGTCATTTCTTGGGTAATTGCTTTCCCAATATCGTCGGGGTGGACTGTTTGAATGTGCATGCTTATGTGTGAATGCTTCGCAATTTATGTTCCGCGAGCGAGGTGATTTCTTCCACTACTCTCATGGGAGAGGGTCGTACGCCACGACAGGTTAATAGATGCATCTATGGTTTGAGCCGTTCGACCCTTCGGCAGTGCACATTTATTTATTGTTGGTTCGGGCCGTTCGACCCTCGGCATTTCTTGCACATGTTATTTACTAAATACCTTATGTGATTTGGATTGTTAAATTGCCTTAAGATGTAAATTGCTAATTGAGATGAGTAAAACTGGAAATTTATAAATTTATGGAAAAGGTTGTCCTTTCCTGTTGTTATTTGTTATTTGATTTTAATACACATGTTTGACATCACACTTTATTATATTGAATTGACCTCTAGCAAGTGTCAAAGTCGACCTCTCGTCACTACCTCTTCGAGGTTAGGCGGGATACTTACTGAGTACACGTTGTCTTCGTACTCATGCTACACTTGCTTTGCTTTTTTATTGCACATGTACCTTCATAGATAGTGGCCCTGTTTGGCGCAGTGTTGTGGCTGACTTGGAGACTTAGACGAGCTGCACCATCCGGAGACGACCCGCAGCCGGTAGAGTCTCCTTCAGATGTATTGTATTTTATTTTAATTCCTTGTCCAATTTGTACTCCAGACAAGTATTGTAGTACATGTATAATTCTTAGAAATTGCTCATGCACTTGTGACACCGGGTTCTGGAATAAGTTTGTGATGCCTTTTTTTAAATGGATTGTTAAACCATCGTTATTTGCTTAGCGGATTATTATTCGATTATTATGTAATAAAATGAAAAGTAACAATTTCAAAATGTTAAATTGGGAATTTAATTCAATTATTTACATGATTGATTTGCCTGACAGTGATGTCCGGCGCCATCACGACCTCAATGAATTTTGGGTCGTGAAATAATATTTATTAGGGGGTTACCTAGATGTTGACAATTTAGAGAATATCCACCATTGCATCTTCCTAATTATCCGTAACTTCTAAGTAGAATATTTGCCCAATTCTAACCTCTTCCTTATTATCCGTAACTTTTCCCAAATAAATTTATTTCAAAATATAATTTTTGTTTTGACAAATAAACTTTTCTATTATCAAAACTGAGAATATTTACTGCTCAAAGAGAACACAATTGTCAGGACAACTCCAGTATCCTCTATACAATCTCACCTACAAACTTGTGTAATTGTTTATCTATACATTTGACTGCACTTTGGAAATTGAGTTTTCAAGTTTGAACAAGTGGATTTTACCACTTCTTCATGTAAAATTTTATTTTTCCTCCCAAAATTGTACCTTCTATTCAAGTGAAACACATTGTTTAAATACAAATTTAAAATTTTAAATACATTATTTAATTTAGCTCCAAAAGCTACTTTAAAAAAAATTTATATTTTAGTGTCCAAATGCCTACTAAGATTAAGGAAATGGAAAAGGATCCAATGAAAATTAGGACTAAAGCTTTACTTCTCCTACCAATAAATAACATAACGTGTTAAATTCATCAAAACTTCGAAAATGACTGCACAAGTCGAGTTGATTCACGCACATTTGAAATAGATCACAATCAGAAAAAATTTTCCTAATTAATTGGATCACTTCAAATCTACTCTGATTTATCCTGTCACCTACGGACGATCACTTTTCTAATAATGTCGTATCCTTTAACTATCAACATAACAATAAAATAAGCAACGCAGATTAAAATTAAGAAAGAGGGGATAGAAAGATATGATTATGATGAAAGACAATGAAGATGACTAAATTAGAGCATACACTTCTATCTAGGATATCTTCACTTGATTTTCTTATTGTCTTCTTATCCTTTTTCTTTTATTGCCAATTCCAGGGAAGATAAATTTTTCTTTTATGAAATAAAATATTGAAACAAAATATAAGTTGCATCAAAGTTCCAAAATTTAACCTGAGTAGATAAGACGTTCCTTTTTGTTTCATGATATTTTGTTGGTTTTGTTAAGATGTCTCTATTAGGGCAGGCGTACCAAGAAATGGCCAAAATATTAACAGATGTTTTTGTTTGACCAAACAGTATTGCTAAACTAATTAAAAGATAAATCAATCTTATATTTAACACGTGCTCATGCAATAATGTCCAAAATAACCAATTATTGCATGAGGTTGTTAAACGTAGCTATTGAGAGTGTGATGAGAAAATAATGAGCAATAAATATAAACAGGAAGAACGGTTCACCCAGATATTAAATGAGGTGGATGATTCTTCCCTCTGACAATAATGTGTGACAAATGGATAAAGAAATGCACAAAGCATTCTCAGATCTGATAAGTGGAAAGACATAATAAATAACAAATCAAATCACCGTGCAAAGGTAATTTTTGTATTATCTCTCAAGAGTCAACTTTTTCACAGAGTTCTTATCCAAGTGGATCTTACCTTCTTTTGCCCCCTTTCTTTTACTATTTATATGGGATATTCTCAAAAATCCTAAAAAGTACAGCAGAGGGAATATTCAATAGAATAATCATTTTGGTAGTTCTAAGACTATACTAGCCGTTATTCCTATTCTTCGCTACTCGACCTCGGCTTTAATGGCTTGCTCGGCGGTTGCTCGTTGTTGGACCCTGGTTGACCTCGTCTTAACCGCCAAAGCTGAATCGCACTTTTCTAACTTAACAATCTTTCCATGCCGAATTTCCTCAGCCAGATTTCGACCCATACAGTTAGTCCCTCCGCTTATCGAGGTCGCCTTTTGGTCAACCTCAATCAGCGGAATTTATCAGTGGCAACCCAGGAATAATTCGGGCGTGGTGGTCGAGTAGGGGTGATCATTGCCGAGATGATGACGTGTCACCCTAAGAGTTATGGTCAATGAAGCTGGTGCAAGGTGATGTCATGCGTCATCATTACGCATTTTCCTGATGCGTTGCATCGTTCCTCGAGCCACTGTCATTTCGATTCTAGGGCCACTGGCGGTTGTTCGCATCGATTCGAACGCCCTGGTTATCTATAAATAAGGAGGGTAAAGCCTCTCAAAGAAACTTTTGCATTCTCTGAATTCTTCAACCTTGCACTTTGCCTCTACTTCTTCTTCTTGTGTTCATACTTCCTGTAACTTCTACCGTCACCACCTTTTCTTCATTTCCAGCTCCACCGTGTAAATACTAGCAAAAGATGACTAACGTAACTCTCAACACTGAGACAGTCTCTGACCCTGCTCTGTTACCGGTGGCAATGCCTTTTGGTGGAGGAGAATCCATGGTTATGGAGGACAAAAGCTTCCCCACTGTGGAGGAGGTCGTTTCTCGTAACCCAACTTCTAGGACCAAATTCTCGAAGGAACCTTCTCATGACCCCGAGCCCACGAGGCCTGAGATGGAGGTGAAGCATCTAGCCGCCCTCAGGGCCAAATATAACATTCCTTCTCACGTTGACATGGTTTCGGCCGGGGGCGACGTTATTCAAGTTCACCGGCTCGGACACTGCGCGTTTTATGCCTACTCGTTCCAAGTGGGTTATTCTCTTACTTTTCTTCTGTTGGCGGAAGAATTTTTCTGTTACTACGACGTCCCGACACAGCTTTCCCCCTGCATTTATAAAGTCTTCCTCATGCTGACAAAGTTTGCAGAGCTGGTCGGCTGTGGAGTTTCTATCCACCATTTACTGCATCTCTTCGTGCCAAGCTTTTATAGGGGCACGATGATTCACCTTAGCCACCGCGGGACCAAAGGGATGGTGGCAGTGATGGATGACAAGATGAACCACCGGTTTTGGGTCAACTATTTCTTTGTCTAAACGGAGCACGTGGTGGAGAACCCTAGTGGGTTTCCCAAGCGGTGAAATTTTGCTCGTAAGTGTCCTCGTTAATTGAAGTACCTTCTCTCCCTTTTCTTTGTGTTTCGTGACTTGTTTTATTTTTCCCTCGTGTAGCCGAGAGACATCCCCCTTATTTGGTCATTGACATAGTGAATGGGTGGTCCACGTACTGCCTTACACCATAGGGATCTGCGAATGGGCGTCCTTCAACAAGAGGTTCGGGCCCAAGCCCTCGACCGGTAAGCCGGATTTCGCTTTTTAACTATTTCGACCTCATCGTAGTCCATTTCCTTCCTTACTTATGGTTTCCTTTTGGTGTTAGGTCGGAGGGCTTCTAAGAAGGCGAAGGCTCCTGTTCCTGCATTTCGCCAGGCATTTGCCTCCACCGGGATGTAGTTCGTGCTAGCCAAGTCTGTGCAGAATACTTCCTCTCAGACTCCGATGTTAAGCGAATCTTGTCATCAGATGGACGTTCCATCAGAAGAGATCCCGACTTGCCCGGTACTTCACCTAGTATATGAATCTTCGCCCGACGAGGAGGAGACAACGCCGCTGAAGAGGCGAAGAGTAGCAGCTGGCAGAGTGATTACGGCCGCAACCACACCTGAGGGGCCAGTTATTCTAGATGTGGAGTCGGCGTGTCTTTTAGTTGCGGGGACTACTCCCCCGCTAGAGGTCGTCGCAGAAGAGAGGCCATCAGAGACAATGGAGGCTGCTACGGAAGGGGGGAGGGGGGAGGGAGGGGGTGGTCTAGGGCAGTGGAGGTCGGCATTTCATCCACCGATGGGAGAGGAAAGACGGTCGTTATAGATGATGACGTGTCCGGTTCTGATATTGACCCGAGGAAGTGCGAACCTTCGAGGAGGGGTTCACTCGGGTAGAAGTGAGTACCGAGGGGTATACTCGAAATATCGTTATCCCCTTGGATTTCAATCCGTTGGTGAACTCGGAGCGTGTGGTTCCAGCTTTGGCTCCCCTATGCATTGACACCGAGAATAGGACTCTGCAGACACTGAAGGACGTGGACCTATCACTAGTCATTTCCGAGATGGCCCTGCGAGTAAGTTGTCTCTCTTAGAGTATTAATTCCTTCTTTCCTTTAAGTTATTCGTCTTTGCTGACCTTTCTTTGTTTGCTTATCAAACTCTCATTCTTGAGATTAAGAGCGCCTGTCCGGACTAGAAGAGGACGACTCTCTATAAGAGGATGTAGTCTAAAAATAGGGAGCATCGTACCAAGAACCGTGCACTGGTCAGTATTCTTGGTGAAGACGGTGAGTTCCAGTCTCTCGGGTGTTGATACCCAATTTTTCCCACATATATTTCAAAAATACATATATACTTTCAAAATAGTGCATGAGCATCATCAAGTATTTTTCGTAATTTTTCCATAATCTTTAAAGATTTTAAAATCAATTTATTCCCATATTTTATTATATAAATAATCATTAATTGCATCACAAATAATTTTTATTATGATTTTATCATATAACTTCATAATTTATATCCATATTAAGCTTTAAACATCTTTTGACGCATTTATTATAATTATATTTGCATCTTTAGGCTAAAATTATACATTTTGCAATAATAGCCCTCATATACTTATGATTACTTTATTTATGCAAAAAATAACTTTTTATGCTTTTATAGAGATAATAAGTGTTAATCATTTTATGCACAAATAATATTTTTACTTATTTTTTTATCATTTTTACAAATTATTTTATTAATTAAATTGGGTATTTAACTAATAGCCCCTAAATTCACTAATTTCGGACCTAAACTACCAACCCCTCAGCCCAATTACCTAAAACACCTACCCAGACCCTTGGCGCAACACTTAAGATCAATCCATAACCCTCTAACCCAGTCCAGAACTGACCCAACCCTTTTTAAATCATAGTCGTTGATATCTGAGATCAACGACTCATATCACTCCCCTTCTTTTAATTAAGCTACCTATCCCAAACCCTAACCCTCATTATCCCAGCCTCGCCGCCTCTATACTCTCTCGAACCTTCACCTCTCTCTATCAAACCCTAGCGCCACACCCTAAATCTTCTCCAAATTCCTACCTAATATGGGATTCCATGGCCGATTCTTTCCATATATGATCTTTCACTGGTACTGGATCCTTCTCTATATTGCTTGCCTAAACATGGGAAGCATATCTTGTAAGAATCGAACCAAAGTTTGTTCAAATCCCTAACTTTTTTGTTTATTCGTCTTTGTTCATCATTTGTTCTTTGTAAACACGATTATTTGCTGTATCTCTTGTTGATTCTTACTTACCATAAATTAGGGTTTTCAGATCTCTTCAGATCGAACCAAAACTGGTTCGATTTTCTGATATTAAAAGTTATTATGACCATGTATGTCCCATATTCTACTGTATGACCAATTTCTGCTATATTTTTGTCAGTATATGTTTTCCTTAAAATTAGGGTTTACCTATTTGTTTCTATGAATTCGATTTTACTGATTCTGCATGCTATGATTTCCTTATTTATGTTGATTTTACAATATTTCTTTGATTTGTTTGTCTGATTTGTACACTATTTAAACCCCTCCCCATTTCCCCTTTAGGACAAAATCAAATCAATATACTCTCACTAAGAAATTTAAGGCTTGGTTCTATATTCTCTCTACTCTCTTGTTTACTTCTGGTCTTGGCTGGCTGAAAGTCAAGGACAAATATTCTGGACTCTCGACTTTGTGGTATTATTCTGGTTTTCTTGCTTAACTGGTGAGTGACTATCCCTTGTCATTTTATTTTCTATGTTTTCATAATCCGTGTATTCGATCCAACATGTTTAAAATTTTATTCGGAGCATTATTCTACCACTTTTATGTTTCTATGAGTTCATCTAGTTCTATAATTGATACTGTTAGTTCTGAGATTGGTTATTTTTGAATATTTTGAATCTTCTTAGAGGCTAACTTAATGTCTTTAACCTGTTTCATGTATGTTGTTTTGCTGGTTCTGAACTTGTCTTGAACATAGCATCTTTAAAATAATGCTAGTATGTTAATCAGTTAATCAGTCCTAAACTTCACAAACTTGTATTGTTATTTAACCTTTCTTTGTCATTTATGTGCCCAGATAACTTTCCTTCTAATGTGTCTTGCATCCACATTGGATTCATGTGATTATCTGACTGTTTGCCTTAACACATTGTCTAAATATTTTCTGTGATTGAATAAGGCTGTCCTAAATGCTAGTATGTACACTTAGCCTAATTCGCCTTTTCAGATTCTAACTTATTAAAAACTGTGTACTGTTCATAAACAACTTTGCAAATCTTGCCAATTTGTCTTCCTGATGCAATGCTGCCTATATATTCTATGTCTTAAACTTTATTATGATGGCTTTCTTCTAAAATCAAATATGTTTTAAGTCTGTCCATGCCACCTTTTATATGCTTCCACTTTTAAACTCCTATTCTTAAGTCCTTAGGTTTTATCCTTAACCCCCTCAGTGTGAGTGCTTCTTGGGGTCCATGTGAGACCCTTGTGAACTCTGACACACTGAGGTTTGTTTCGTAACCTCCTTTGAATAATTTCTGAGTATTTCGCTCTATAGTGTGAGCATTTCCCTAGGTCCTTGAAGCCCTTGGAAACTTTGACACACTAGAGTCTAGGTTCTATATGTGCTATGGGTGAATCAGTCATCATTGGTTGTTCTGTACCTGTGAAACGAGCCTTGGAGCTGATATGGTTTGAAGGCCTGGGACACCCAGGTGTATTTGGGCCTGATAAAAGCTCTCTATAGTTTATTTCATTACTATTATGTAATTAATTTATTAACCTGGTTTGTAATAATTTTGTAATAAACAAACTCTGGCGTATTTAGTAAAATTGGGAAGGGTTCTTATTTTCTTTTGATAAATCGGGTAGAAATCGCATATAGGGTTTCACTTGTGCTGTTGTTTCTCCTTATAAGTTTCGTGTCACTGTATAAGTTCTATATTGTGCTTACATATTAGAAATCCTGCCTATAGGATTAATATTATGACTTGTTAGAAATCTTGCCTATAGGATTGATGATATGATTTGTTTAAAACTCTATTGTTAGGTGTATCAATCTGTCCAATAAACGTGTGTTAGCAATCATGCCTTGTGATGACCCAAAAGGCCGTCTTACGTAATTTAAGCTATATCTGTGTTCCGAGGCTTCGAGAGCCTTCGTTAGTCTCACCTCGATATGCGTGCGCAGCCCGGGCGTGTAGCCGGGAAGCTATTATGTAAAAATTGGATAAAAATGAGTTTTGATAATTAATAAATGAATATAGTTGACTTTGGTCAACATTTCTGGTAAACGGACCCGGACCCGTGATTCGACGGGCCCGGAGGGTCCGTAGGAAAATATGGGACTTGGTCATACGCCCGGAATCGAATTCCGAGGTCCCAAGCCCGAGAAATGAATTTTTAAAGAAAATTATTTTCTGAAAATAATAAAGGATTTTGAAAATGAATAATTATGTGAAAACCGTGTTGTCGGGCCC
>ML298860.1:0-69714 GCA_005239495.1 Nicotiana undulata
CTGCCGTAAAGGTCCAGTGGAGGGGCCAACCAGTCGATGAGGCAACTTGGGAGTCCGAGGAGGGTATGCGGACCAGGTATCCGCAGCTATTCAGCACTTCAGGTACGATTCTACGTCCGTTCGAGGACAAACGTTTGTTTTAGAGGGGGAGATTGCGATGACCCAAAAGGTCATCTTATGTAAAGTTAATTATGACTGTGTTCCGAGGCCCCGAAAGCCTCCGTTAATCTCACCTCGATGTGCGTGCGCAGCCCGGGCGTGTAGCCAGGAAGCCTTTATGTGAAAACTTGATAAAGAGTTGAATCTATTATAATTAATTGAATAAAGTTGACTTTGGTCAACATTTTTGGTAAACAGACCCGGACCCGTGATCTGACGGTCCCTGAAGGTCCATAGGAAAATATGGGACTTGGGTGTATGTCCGGAATCGAATTTCGAGGACCCAAGTCCGAGAAATGAATTTTTAAAGGAAATTGTTTTATGAAAATAATAAAGGCTTATGGAAATGAACCTCGATGTGAAACCTGTGCTGTCGGGATCGTATTATGGTTCCAGGGCCCGGAACAGGTTCAGTATGTGTTATTCAAGTTATCTGTGAAATTTGGTAAGAAATGGACTTGATTTGACGGGTTTCGGATCAAAATGGGAAATTTAGAGTTAATGAAGTTTTGAGAAATTTTCATAGAATTTGAAATTTGGTTTGGAATGTGATTTTATGTTACCGAGGTCCGAATGAAATTTCGAGACCGGGGATAGTTCCCTTATGTCATTCATGACTTGTCTGCAAAATTTGGGGTCGTTCCGAGTAGTATAGGTCGGTCCGACACGTTGTTATAGAAATCAAGAACTTAGAAATCCTTAAGTTTGATCCTAGGGGTTTTAAGGGGTGATTATTAGATTTAGCGTTGTTTTGGGTGTTCCAAAGGCTCGAGAGAGTCCGTATTATTAGTTAGGACTTGTTGGTATATTTGGACGGGGGCTCAGGTGGGCCCAGGTGCCTCCCGGACACCACACGAGGCCAAAAACCAGCTGAAGATGCAGCTGGTGCACCTGATCTAGTGTGACCGCAGGTGAGGTTGCCCAGCCTCGCAGGTGCGAAGGTTCCGCAAGTGCAGTTCCTCTTCCGCAGGAGCGGAACCGCATGTGCGGTCTCCAGCTCCGCAGGTGCGAGCCCCTCTTGCCCAATTCCGCAGGTGCGGTCCTCGAGCCGCAGGTGCGGAACCCCTGTAGGCCAGGCAGTGAAATTTCATTTAAACACGGGATTGAGTCATTTCTTCCATTTTCCATCTTCTTCCTTGTGTTATTTGGGAGCTTCCAAGAGGGCCTTCAACCTAGTACTTGAGGTAAGTAAATTCCCTATCTAACACTAGTTTCAAACATTAATTCCTAGTTAAGTTCCCTACTAAATTATCTAAAATCATAGAATTAGGTAGTAATTTTAGGGCTCTTGCGGATTTTGTGATTTTCCATTTTAGGCCATGAATTCAAGTAGAAATCACACCTTAATGATCCTTAGGCTATGGGTGAGTGATCCCTTCGAGAATTTTCGAAATTTGAACATGCGGGACCGGGGTTGGAATTTGGGAATTCTTCAAGAATAGCGATTTTATTGAATAGCTAGGATAATTTCTCGCATTGTGCATGCATTTATATTATTGTATACCTTTTTACTAGTTGCGAGTCCTCGGGTGTAGAGTTCGGAGTTTCTGGCGCAATTGTGGTCCGAGGGGTAGATTCGACACGAGATGAGTCTCATTTCTAACCTTGTAAGAGGGAATTGTCCCCATAGGTGATATATATTCTATGTGTAAATTGTTTGGGGGCTACGTACGCACCAAGTGACGGGAGTCCGTACGTAACGGCTATCATTGTTATGTCCGGGTAGTTAGGCCCACATCATGCCTTATATGCTTCCTCGTAATGCCTTATATGCTTCCTTGCAATGCTTTATATGATTCATGGTGACGTCATATGTACTATGAGATTATGTTTTGTATAGTATTGTTCCTCTGAGGCTTTATGGAAAATTGTTGAATGGAAAGGAATTTGTTATGGAAAGTAAGTATTATAAGATATTGGGATCGGGCCGTACGCCACGGCAGAGTTGAAAAGCATTTGTTATATATATATGGGATCGGGTCGTACGCCACGGCGAGTTTAGAAGGTACCTTATAGGAGCGGGCCGTACGCCACGGCGGATCTAAGACTTGCTGATTATTATTTCATTTTGGTGGTCTTACCCTTGAAAGTGTATTATTGTTTAATTCAGTAGTTGTTTGAATTTCTGCTCTTGATATGTGCTTGTTGCTTACTTCCTGACATGCCTACTGTATTTCATTATATTCTATCGTATGTTATTACTGTTGGACCTTGGTGAGTATCGAGTCGACCTCTCGTCACTACTTCTTCGAGATTAGGCGGGATACTCACTGGGTACATATTTATTTAATATGTACTCATGCTGCACTTTTGTACTTAACTGTACAGGTTCTGAGGCCGGTACTTCTGGTTATTGTACTGGAGATAGATCCTGAGCTTGTGGATTTGACTTCACGGTGAGCTGCTTCCTCTGGCGATTCCCAGCAGCACCATGGAGTTTTCACTTACTTTTGTTATTTTCCCCGTCTATTTCATCCAGACTTTGGATTTGTATATATATTACTTTCATTTGTATATTCCGTTAGTATGCCCATGACACTCGTGACACTAGTTCCTGGCACACGGTAGTGTATATATATTTTGGGTTTTGGGCTGTATAGACATACATATGCTTTATTTTGGCCACTTAGTGATATGCTTTTCTTTTCATATCCAGCTATCATCATGTTTAACTGTTTAAAATTGGTAATTAATGACTTGTTTAATCAAATGGGAAGGGTGACACTTAGTGTAATTCATATTGGCTTGCCTAACCCCGTCGTTGGGCGCCATCACAACCTGGATTAGGATTCTGGGTCGTGACAGAGTGCCTCCAGTAGGGTAGCATGATCATAACTTAGTATGATACCATATTTGTTGATCTATCACGCCATGGATCTATTCTGATCCCTACTGAGAGGGAGAGGGTACAGAGGTTTATAGATTGTCTTAAATATGGTATTAGACTACAGATGGACAGAGATATTGATGATGATATTTTTTTACTCAGGGTGTGGAGATCACAAGGAGGATCGAGTGCATCAGAAGTCAGAGTAGGGAGACGACCTCTGATAACCCCATAATTTTGGGGAATTTAGTGGTGCCTCATTTTGAGGTCGATGCCAGTTTGTGAGGGCCAGTCTAGAAGACCAGTTTATCGTTCACCAAATCCTAGCTGAGGAGATTTAGTACAATCTTCGTTCAATGCACTTCTAGCTCAAATGTCGTACCATACTCCATCAACTCAAGGTTCATCAGTACCGGGCTCTTCCAGTGGTTATTCTAGTTCATGAGGTCCGATTTAGGCCCCACAGTCATTCCCAATTTGAGGTTTCTATGAGTGTAGGGAGATGGTATACTAAGGAAGTATTACCCTCACTATGACATAGGTCTCGTGCAGTAGGTACGACAGGCTATGGCTCTCGCACAAGTTGTTGCACCCCTCCCCAGCTAGCTCAGGGGGTGGAGGTCATGGTCGCCCTATAGGGGAGGTCATTCTCGTGGTGGATAGACTCATTGCTATGCATTTACCTCCAGGCCAGAGGCAGTTGCTTCCAATGCCGTGATCGTAGGTTTTATTTTCGTGTGACACATGGATGCTTCAATGTTATTTGATCCTGGTTTCACTTATTCATATGTGCCATCATACATTGCTCATTATTTGGATATGTGATGTCGCCCAAACTCACACCACTAATTTGGTTTGTGAGATGGTCGATGCAATAATAAAAACCCAACGTGAGTCGGGGTCGATTCCATAGGGAGCTTGATGTGGGATAAAGTATATACCTAGTGTGAGTGTATGTCGTGCCTTAGATTGCACTTCCACATATTCAATTGTTGTTTCTACTTCTACTTTTACGCTAATGCTTGTAATTGTAAAGCTAAGAGTTAATGTTTTTGGTTTTGGTTATTTTTCAAGTTATAAAAGATCTAGGGTTGCGACTTCCGCATAGTTGGTTACCTAACGGATTTAGAGCTTTAGGGCATATTTGTTTGATCGGGATACAATATAGAAATCACACGCGATTACTCACTCTATACCCCTCGATAGTTTGAGTGATTTTGCCCAATTTGGCTTTCTCAAGTCCAAATGGGTATTTCATGAAGCAAGTGATAAATGCCTAAGTCGGGTCTTACTATCTCTAGGTTCGACCCTTTAATTGGGGCTATCAATTTCTTGAGTTCACCCCAATTTCTTGTTACCCAAGTTTTCCTAGACTTAGTCTTTGTTTCTCAAGTAGAGACTAAGTCAATTAAGCATGAATCAATGTTTGCAACCATCAATTCTCAAATTCAAGCAAGAACTAGGCTAAATATCATAAACTCAATCATGAATAAGCACTAAACCAATCACCCATTAAGTACACATACTAGGGTTGGATAACAAACCTAGCTAATGGTTTAGCTAATCATGGACAATGAAGAAATTAAAAAAGAAACTAAGACAAAATCCATAATATATGATTAAGGAAAGAAAATCTAATGTTTAAATGCTAAACTAATACAAAGTTACCCAATACAGTAAATAAAAACGACTCTTTATTCTCATGTACACAAAACTTAACCTAAAAATGACAAAAAGATCTATTTATACCCAGCTAAAAATATTTGACAAAATTGTCCCTGCGGAGGTTGTGCGGTCCGCAATTTGAGGCAGACTTAACTTGATGTCTTTCTGCGGCCGCATAAATCTGGGGTGAAGCCGCTCTTCCTCTTATTGTACAAATTACACATTTATGAGTGCGGCCACACTCTTGATCTGGGGTTGGATCTTGGCTCTTTCTGCGGACCGCACATTTATGAGTGCGGGGGCTTCTTTGGCCGCACAATAATAGTGCGGTCCGCATATCTTCAAGCTCACAAAACTAAAATCTCTGAATATTGTCTTCTGCGGCCACACAATAGTGCGGTACACACTTTGTGAAGAAAATCTGTCAATGCTTCTTCAAAGTTTGCGGACACACACAGTGTTGTGCGTCCGCACTTTGGTCCTTTTTGCCCTGCTTTGGTTCTTGTCCAACTTTTACTTATTTTAGTTGATTTTCATTTCCTTAGCTCGTTCTCCATTATTCATGCAAGAAAGCACATTTCATCAGTTCTCGGGAGTACCTTTGAGCATTTCTGAGATAAAACGCAAGTAAAAGAGAGAAAATAAGCAGTTAAATATGCCTTGTGATTCTTTATATATGCATGTTCATGTATCTACACCGATAGGTGATTCAATTATGGTGGACCATGTATATCGGTCATGTGTGGTGACCATTGGGGGTTATGAGACTAGAGTTGATATTTTGTTGCTCGACATGGTGGATTTTGAAGTGATTTTGGGCATGGATTGGTTGTCACCATATCACACTACTCATGATTGTCATACAAAGATCGTGATATTGGAGTTGTCGAGGTTGCCTAGGGTAGAGTGGAGAGGTTCCATTGATCATGTTCCTAGTAGAGCGATGTCTTTTTTGAAGGCTCAAAGACTGGTTGAGAAAGGGTGCTTCCCGTATTTGGCCTCAGTGAGAGATGTTAGTGTTGATACTCCTACTGTTGAGTCAGTTCCAATAGTGAGGGAGTTCTAGGATGTGTTTCCTATAGACCTGTCAAGCATGACACCTAACAAGTATTTTTTATTTTGGTATTGATTTGGTGCGGGTACTCAGCCCATCTCTATTCCACCTATCGAATGGAACTAGTGGAGTCAAAGGAATTGAAGCAACATTTACAGAAATGGCTTGAAAAGGATTTCATCAGGCCTAGTGTGGCACCTTAGGGTGCATAGATTCTATTTGTGAAGAAGAAACATAGTTTTATGAGGATGTGCATTGACTAGTTGCAGTTGAACAAGGTTACTATCAAGAACAAGTACCCACTACCGCATATTGATGACTTATTTGATCATATTCAGGGTGATAAGGTGTTCTCAAAGATTGATTTGAGCTCGGGTTATCATCAGTTGAAGATCCAGGCTTCAGATATTCCGAAGACAGCTTTCAGGACCCGCCATGGTCACTATGAGTTTCTGGTGATGTCTTTTGGACTGACCAATACGCCATAAGCTTTTATGCACTTGATGAAAAACATATTTTAGCCTTTTCTTGATTCCTTCGTCATAGTTTTCATTGATATTATATTGGTGTGTTCTCGTAGCTGGGAGGATCATGAGCAAAATTTGAGGATCGTGCTCCAAACTTTGAGGGAGAAGAATTTATATGCTAAATTCTCCAAGTGCGAGTTTTGGCTAGAAGGTTGAGGCAATTCATAGTTGGCCCACATAGTCTACTACTACTGAGATCCGCAGTTTCCTAGGGTTGGCGGGGTATTATCACCATTTTGTAGAGGGGTTTTCCTCCATAGCAATCCCATTGACGTGGAAGGATGCCTTATTCATGTCACGACCCAGCCTAGGTCCATGACGGATAACCAACACTAAGTGCGGATCATTACTAAACTTGCTAATATTTTGTTAATCATGAATATAAACAGATAAACTGAACAAACATAAGCGTAACTGATAAGAACAGTACAATATAAAAAGCTGACAAGGCTAACACAAGCTGGCATATAACAACATACTGACTGCATAGGTGCATATCTACAGGCCTCTAGTAGTGCTGAACTGAAAAAGTACTGGACGGAACATGGCACCGCCATACCCAAACTAGTTAACTGTACACATACCAAATATAAGTAACTCGGGGAGCAAGTAGAGTGACTCCAATAGCTGGTGGATGGCCTACTTATGTGGCTCAAACGCTAATCTATTTGTACCTACAGGGCATGAAACGCAGCACCCCACAAGGGACATGAGTACGATATGTAAAAAGTATGTAGGATGGAAAGTATATGTATAGCATCCTAAAATATTAATGTAAGATTAAAATTTGAACATAAGTTGAAAGCTAAACAAGAGTCTGAACTAGCAACTGATCTGGAACTGGAACAAAGTTTAAATTGAAACTTTGCTGAAACTGAACAACTAACTGAACTGGTACCTATCTGGTGGTATGGGCTATATCCCCTTAATAAGGTAACTGTAAAATTGAACTAGTCTCATGTATAGACATGTAATGCAAACTGTATCTATATACACGTATATAACATGCCTGACTGGTGTTATGGGCTATATCCCCCAGCATGTAAATATATAATCAACAGACTCGACTGGTGTTATGGGATATCTCCCCCCAATGTATAATCCAGGCTTCCCCCCCCCCCCCCCCCCCCAGACCCCCCCCCACCCACCCCTTCTCTCGGCCCCCCCCCAGCATATAATCAATAGGCCTCGCTAGTGGTATGTGAGGCCCCATAAATTTTACCTAAAACCCGGGGTTTCGTGGTGTCGAGGTAGACTTATGTTTTGATGATGCAGTGTAAACTTTTTGGGTTGAACAATGAGTTGGGGAGTCGAAGAAAATTTTTAGTAGTAGATGGCATTTCTGCGTTCCATTATGCGATTGAACTGATCTGCGGCCCGTACACTTGCCACGGAATGAAGTAGAATCTTAAGCCAATTTTATGACCATTATGCGACCATTTCGCGAGCCGCACAATCCATCGCAGATCCAACAAGAAAAATTTCGGAGGGGAGTTTTGTGGCACATTATGCGACCGCAGAATTGGTCTGCGGACTGCAGAATTGGTCTGCGGACCGCGGAATTGGTCTGCGGATCGCAGACCTATCGCAGAGTAAAGCAGAATTTCCAGTTCCGGATTTTGTGGACCTCAGAAGCATTATGCGGTCGCATATGCGATCGTAGATCTCCATTGGGGCTCCATTTTTCTAATTTTATAACCCGACCCCGATTTCGTTTATCTATCCTGAAGGGTTCATTTATGGGGGACTACTTGCCAATTTTAGAGAGAGGGGAGAGCTATTATAGAGAAAGAAAAGGGAGGACTAAGGATTTCACTACTCTACTTTGATCAAACCTTGAAATTTCATCAAAAGGAACTAGCTAGGGCTTCAAAAAGATAAGACCTTCTTCCCCCACTTCTCCAATTTCGGGTTTGGGTTGATTATGGGCGATAAAGGTAGATTTATCACATGCATGAGCTAATAGAGACTGTTGGGAGGTTGTTGAACCATCTTGGCTGATTTTGTTGTTGAATTAGTTAAGGGAAGGTTGGGTCATCATTGTAGCAGCTCTTGCCATACGAATTCCTTAATCATGCTTGTAATTCTCCCCTCTTCTATAGATTAACATTGTTAGAAGTGTCAGGACGTTACACCAAGGAAAGATCTTTCGAGGTATGAAGACTAAACTCTTCCTCTAGTATTGAAATTCCTGAATCTTTGCAAAACTTCATCATGTGTAGTCGAACTTGAAACACTGTTGAGGTAGGGTGTTCAAGATAGTAAATTGATTCACAAATTGCATAACGTGTCCCAACCCTCATGTGTTAAGGATTTTCTATTGCGACTTAATTATGTTATACCCCTTTTGGGGAAGAAAACCTTGTACGACATCAATGTGATCAAATACTTATTTTTTCATATGATGTAACCTTATGAACTTACACTTGCTAAGGCCAAAAGTGCCAAACGGTTGATTGGAAATGAACTCTTTTGTACAAGCTATTATCGTTTTGGGAATCCAAAGTGTAGCATTGTGAATACACCTCCACCCGCATACATTGGAGTGAGGTCGTGGGACCGCTTTGTGTAGAGGTTGTGATTGGGATTAAACCTCCACCCAAAGACATTGGGGTGAGGCGGCGGGGCCGCTTTGTGTAGAGTTGTGGTATTGTGATTACACCTCCACCCGCATACATTAAGGTAAGGCGATGTAGCCGCTTTGTGTAGAGTTGTTGTATTATGATTACACATCCACTCACATACATTAGGGTGAGGAAGAAAGGCTCCTTTGTGTAGAGTTTATGGTATTGTGATTGCACCTCCACCCGCATACATTGGAGTGAGGCGGCAGGTCCGCTCTGTGTAAAGGTGGTTACAGAGGATCCCTGACTTAAAATTTATAAATGTCACTGGAAGCTCTTAATAAATTTGCTTTGTCTCTAACGACTATCTAAGCCATTTTATTGTTACCATGATTCATCGTATTCATGTTGTATTTCCAAGTCCTTGAATAGGTGTTTTGGTTTTCATACTAGTACTATTTGACATGTACTAATGTCCCTTTTGCCGTGGGCGCTGCAACTTTAATGGATGCAGGTGGTTCCACAGCGGGAGGCATTGACTAGTGATAGCGGTACACTCTCTTCTCGGCTGACTTGGTGAGCCCCACTTCACTTCGGAGTTGTGCATCTTTTGGTGGGTATTATGCTTTGAGGTATAGCCGGAGCCTTGTTGCCGACACTATCATTGTACTCTTTTGTACCTATTAGAGGCTCCGTAGACATAGTGTGGGTTATATATTGTTTTGGGAAAATTAAGCTAAAATTGTTGTAATATATCGCGTGTTCTACTTTAACTATGATTGTATAATGTACTATTTCGGAGACTTGTTAATAATGTAACTTATGGAAATTAACCAGCGTTGTACCATGACCTCTTACCATCTAATTAATGAAATGTATTCTTCTCTTTATACGTGGGTAAGTGGGGTCGACGATATTGTGTTGTCTTGCTCGATTGGGGTAACTCTGTTGAGCGTCGTAACGCTCCTCGAGGTCGGGGCGTGACATGTTATGAGATATATCCCCCCCAGCATAATCAATGTAAGCATGTATATGCCATAACACATGTGGCAACATCATATGGATTGAAGAGATCATGAAGTAAACCATAAACGGAATCACAAACGTAATTTGATGCTCGTCATCCATAAGTTGAATGTAGAAGTCTATCCCCATTTTAGGGAGAAACTGATTATGTACATGAGATATTTAGGTTAATTAACTCATTAGTATTCCTCTATAATCAATTTAGAACCATGGAACTTAAGATTTGTCCAACTCTTTGAATATTCAAAAATTTCGGCAGAGTTCCCATAAAACTGGATGATCCCTAAAAATAACAGTAAGTACCACAATATACACGGGAATGGATACCTGACCAAGATGATAACATCATACTAAAGGAGATCCAGTTATCCACAATAGTGTTAAACAGTCGACAAAATGGAATTGTGAATGTAATGTCGACTCATAGTGGCTAACTTGTGACATGAAAGTCTAAATATGATTTAGGAATAATATAAGAATAAACACCTGAAAATCAAGCTTATATAATATTAAATGAATCAATTAGAATCATATGTGGGTTAGGTATACATAAAAACACTAAAGAAACGGAACAAACGGAAGTCGGATCCCATAGGCAAACTTTGCGATTTGCCTTTTGTTTTTGTTGTGTTTTGAAGTTCCAACCTAAACTAGTTTCTTCCACAATTCACATATGGAATTGAATAATATACAAGTATATAATACATGATGATATTTCCCTTGAACAACCCTTAAAAGATCAAGAAAAAAGGCTAGAACATAGCTAAACCAAATCATGCTGAAAACGAAACGGAAATCGGCCATACCTCTTATGTTCTTGCTTCCAAACCTTGTTCCATTTGATCAACACCCTTACTTATGCTTGTAAAACTAAAATACAGAGTTGAAAAGCTTCCATATCCACTAATATCTTTCCAAAACACGAGTTATAAGGAGAAAAGGGGATGGCAAAGTCTCACCTATGTCGTAAGGATCGCGTTGATGTGTTCGCGTCTTGATTTAGAGTTGCGGATGATGGAATTCCTTCAAAAACCTAAGGATGTGTTTAGGAGGTCTAGAGAGAGTTTTTAGGTCTGATTTGGGTCGAAATGAGGCTTAAAGACGAAAGCTATAACTTTAATAATCAAGATAATCCTCAACCAGCGTTGTGGGTCCGAAAGGAAGCTGCTTGTGCAGTCTTGCAAAAACACAAGTATCTCTCCACTTGGCATTGTATGGATGAAAAGTTTAATGAATTGAAAACTAGACTTGTAGATCTTCAATTTGGTGGATGAATCACCCCGTAATTCCAAATTGAGATAAACGCTCATTAACATTAGGCCTAAGTTTTAAATAAAATTATAAACGTAATTTGTGACGAACTTTTGTCGACTTTTGTTTCATAACTCAATTGAATTCAAAACTTAACACACGACTATAATATGACTAAAATACCTCATAAAATCACCTCCTTATAATGGTTAGCACCCTAGTATCACCTCAAAAGTACGGGTTATAACATTCCCAGCTTGCCAACTTTCGACAAAACTTATTTCTTCATATTCGTTTAGCTTCTATACCTTTCAATCCTCTTGGTGCTTACAGTTCATTAACTTAAATATTTGTAACCTCTAAAGTAACATGATTAACTTAATTTATGTACTCTCAAAGATGATCTAACGACTCAGTAAGTCTAAAGTTGATTCTAAAGTGAATAGGCTTTCAAAATTTTCTTCAAAGTAGGTATAACTTCAATGTAACCCAAACTGGGTATAGATGCAAATGCCCCAACAATAAATTCATTCAGGGGAAAAAAGAAGCGCACCCAGTATATTTCTCGAAATGCCTATAGAGACACTCGTTAGTTCAACGAAGACAAGAAAGCAACCAGGGTTTTCCCCACACAAAATAGACCTACGTGGGGTAAAAATAAGGTTCGAGACACATTATATTGGTCCAACATATATTCACGACCATGATCGATCTTTTAGGTACCTCCTCAGGACTTGCTCTAATTTCACCGAAGCATGACATAACTTTTACAGACTTCCTGTACTAGAGGCGAAAACTATTACTACATAGAAACAGAGCATTATGAATCACTGGGAGGCGTAATATCTGCTTCAGATGATCGAACTATTGCATCAATTGTATCCATGTCAATCGTCATAACATCCTCAACTTCAGCCTCTTCTACCTCAGCCATTACTTCATCTGAATCACCTGCACTGGCTATAGGTTCCACCCCATTAGACACTGAATTAGATCGAATTGGAGAACCCTTGGTTTCTCTATCTGGTGCTGTTGCATTTTGCATGTTAGAAGATGCATGTGGGTCACTGGAGATCGTCAATGTTGATGTAACTAGCAAATTCTGCAGACAGGTAAAGCGCTCATTATGCTCCAGAACTGTCATGACGGAGTTACATTACAGGGGAAAAAAGAAGCCTATTCAGCCTCTAGAACTTCTTCAGACACTACACTTGAGATATTTTAGAAAAAAGGGGAAACTTTTTTTCATTTTTTTCTTTTCGTACAAGTTCTCAAAAGAAAAGAAGAAAAATTGGCATAAGAGCCTGCTAAAACTCCTTAAATGAAGGACCTCAGATCCAACAGAGATGGAAGTGACGACTAAGCTCAAAAGCATCCTACACTACTTAGTACTAAGAAGTTTTCTCCAGAAAGTTGGCATTCAAGATTTGGCAGCTAAAAGATGTCGAGATGCCACATCAATGAGATTTAAGATGTAAAACTTTAAAAGCACTATAAGGGCAGAATTCACATCGAAGTCCAACCTTTTCTAGAGCCAACGCAAGCTTTGACAGCTTGGAATAAATGTTCCGTGCACCCAACAAAATCTGCTCAATATTACACAAAAGATTAGTAACATTGAAAAAACAATATATCAATTATTTAATTGACAGAAATAGCAGCGACAACATAGTACAAAATACACTCAAAAAAAAAAATACTAAGATTGAGCTTGCTCCCACTAAGCTGCTTAAGACGACTCCCATACTGGAAAAGCACATTTTTTTCATGAAATAGAGAACAAAGCTTTAAAATTTAAAGAAAGGAAAATCAGATGGAGTGAAGTACTAACATAAAAACAGTATGAAATTCATATTTAAAAAAAATGTCACACCTCACATAGTCTTTGCAACGTAAATGGAGGGCCTTCAGCAAAGCTGTTGAGAGCTGCAAAATCAAGTTAACAAGGTGATGTCGGAAAGATCAAAATCAGAGTAATGAACCACGAAAATAAGAGCTTATCTCAACTGCAACAGCCGAGCATCAAAGAAGTCAAAACTAAAAGTCAAATGTGAACATGGTATTATGTTGAAAGCTTAGTTACAAAGCCAACCTGGAGAAAACATCATTGAAGCACCAACACTTGAGGGTATTTGGTTCAACTTCCGACTTATAAGTCTGATTTGCAATAATAGCATTTTTTTACAGCTAAATTTAGTAATATAACAAGAATTACTTTTCACGCGTTTGAGGCATTACATTTTTTAAGTTATAATAATTTCAGGTGAGTGGTTTCTAGTCCAATGGGTTGCACCAGACGACCTTAATAACCATAATCGAGAGATAAGTAGATGAGTGAAAACTCTTGAAATTATGAAATTGAAACAGATGCTTGAGACTTGCTAGCAGAGAAGAGAGTGACAACACAAATATGAAAACTGTTCTTTGTTTATGTTCTTCACGTGACAAACCATAACCCGCTCCTGGAACGCTGAAAAGGAGAGGCAAAGATACTTTTAACAGTAAGATCACCATTAAGAAAATATGGAAAATAATCTTTTAGATGCAACTATATCATCATAATACATGGTGGTTCATGAAGTAGGCACACAATCCAAAATATCGTTTACGAGGTAAGCATTTATCAGGAACTTCTTAAGTAAAGTGGTAAGCTTTTAGCCTTTCTCAGGAATTTCAGATGCTACATGCTAAGAGATAAAAATAAAAATAAAAATTGACTAAGTACCACTATGCAGATAGACCTGTTTGACCATTTCACATCAACCTACCCAGAAGAGGATTATTTTGCCCCTCTTACTCACCTTCTACCTTTTTTTCTCAATTCAACCTATCTTTTTGACGAGCCGGGGGTCTATCAGAAACACCTCTACGTCTACAAGGCAGTGTTGTAAATAGCACTGCGATGCAAGCCTCCATCGCTTTTCTGTTGTGTTGCGTTGCGTTTTACAAATAGGCTCGCCTCTGCATGTGTAGCGAGAGACGACACTGTAGCGTCGCTTTTTGAAAGAAAAAAAAAAAGAAACATCGCAGGAATTAAAGAAAACGACTCGCGATTAGGGCTTTGAGCTATCAGACATTTCTTCTTCACGCTTCAAACAGCAGAGCAGCCACATCGATTTCTTTCTCCAACCATAGCCACAGTGGTCGACCCAGCCACATCTCGAGTTTCTGCCATTTTCTTCTTCATCCAAGCCGACCCAGGTATTCTTCTCTTCTTCGAGTTTCCTTTTTTTTTCCTTTCTTCTTCTTTCTTCAGTCTTCTTTCTTCTTTCTCCTTTCTTTCTTTCTTTCTGTCTTCCTTTTTCTTCTTCTTCCCTTCTTCTTTTTTGGCTCTGTTTTTGATTGAGCAGCAGTCAACAGAACAGAGTCTGTTTTTGACTGTTTTTTCTTCTTCTCTTCTTTTGCTCTGTTTTTTTATCGAGCAATACCCTGGTTTTGCTCTGTTCTGACTCCTGTCTTTCTTTTTGTTCTTCAGTTCTTCTTCTCTTCTTCTTTCTTTTTTTGCTCTATATTTTGTTTTTCAATTCCTTCACAACTTCACTTTGGACAGAGACAAAGAGCTTTATTTCAAGCCTAAAGAAGAATAGATGTTGCTTGTTTTAGTTTATGAATCTAATATGACTATCTATTGAGTTTTAAATTTTTAAATTGATATATTTATTAATATATTATTGCCATTGAGTTTTTAGTTATATGTATATATATTATTTTACTTTTTGTATAAATTGTCGCTTCCCATAAAAAAGGCGAGCTCTTCGCCTCTCGCCTCAATGAAGCGGTCCCTCGTTGCTATTTGTCGCCGCAAGCTATTCAAAACACTGCTACAAGGTAGGGGTAAGGTTTGCGTATACACTACCCTCCCCTGACCCGATTACACCGGGTTTATTGTTGTCGTAACCTATCTTTTTGACATCACATTCCCTCCCTACTGCCAAAGAGCACATCTTAAAGCATCTATACCTAACATGCTATCAAGAACCGAATCCCGAGCTAAACACTTAAAACAATCAAATATGTAAACACATGTTATACAGCTGCCCAACACAAACAGAACAATCAAGTTCTTTTCAGAACAGAACAATCAATTTTAGAAGAGCCTTACACTTCTACGGCATGTGAATTTTCTTTTTGCTTCAAGTAATGACACAAAAAAGGACAATATAGGAATGCATTGTACGATATCATCATGAAATATTTATGAGTCATCTCATAGAATTGGTACAATCAAACCATGCTAACTGCCCCTTATGTCAAAGGAGAACAACAGAGATAGGTAAGGCAAATGATAGCGGAAATACCATCATCCAACCTTTTCACCAACTCGGGAAAGCTCTCTCCTAAACAAGATTGTTGCTGTTCGGTAGTCATTTTTGCCTCTGGATAGTCTGACAGGACCTTCAATAAAGAATTCAAGTGTGTTTGAAAGTCAATACACATTACGAGAAATATCAACCACCATAAACTGGAAACATCACTTTTAAGAAGCTGCCATATGCTGACAACTTGGCATACCTCCCCATACCTGCTTAAGATGGAATGACAGCATGCCCTTGAGTTTGTCCCAGTCATGCCTGAGCCGAAACACAAACAAGATAAATTATTCATGACACGGAACTTCCCAAACTATAATGCAATAGACAAGAATACAACAAAGACAACTCTTTTTCTTATACTTTATCTCCTTGGGAACAGAAGACAACTCTTTCTTCTTTCTTCAATGTGATGATTGGGTATGACTTGGGTTAGATTACTATATTTACTTCCCTAGCTAAAAGAAGAAAAGACAGTTTCACGTGGAATAGCTTTTCGCAAATGCTTCAATAAGTTTTAAATTTATAGATAATGAAATAAAACCCCAAATTGAATCTCTATCTTACGCTTTTCCTCTGATCTATGGATAGTTGATTGTAAGCTAGGTTGAGAAAAGAAACCCTTGAATATGCTCCTTGCAAAGGGGCGATGGGAAGAACAAAAAAAATCTTTAATAGCTGGACAAAGATTGTCATTAAGTGGGGCAAAATAAGTTGATCGAAGTGACGATGAACAGAAAAATTATTACACTACTTGGACGGTGAACTGCACATGATACATGGGGTGGTCAAGGGAACTCGTCATGCCCATGGCCGCTTCCTGACAACATGTTCCATTTGGTTACAATTTGAGCTTAAAGAAATTATTATTTGGACTCCACCAGTACATCAAATAGAATACACTACTAAACAAAGGTTGCAATCCAAGATATACATAATATTAGCGCACATAGGCGGACCCAGGGTTTGAAGATGATGGCTGCACCACTATCTTTAATATAGACGGAGGCGAGGACTTCATCGGTATTTGTTGGGTCTCGCCAGATGCCGGCGAACTTCCGGTGATGACTTGCAGGTGCCGTGAGTTAGGTAAGAGATGAAGTTGTGTTTGAAAATTGGGGGAAGGGATTCTAAGTTTTGTACTTTGCCAGCAAAAAGAGGGAAGTGATTTGGGGCTTTTTAAAGGAAGGGTTTAATCAAAAGAAAAAGGGGATTGGTGTGTTTGAAAGATTTAAAGATTTAATAGTCAATAAATAAATAAATTTGGGTTGTAGTTAATCGTTCGGCTAAAAATTTGAAAAAGCCTTAAGGAGAGGCATTCAACATCCGAAACCGGGACATCCCACACATCTCAAGGTACATATGTATACATATTCATTTACATAAAAAAAAAATTCGAGGCTTATTGGGTCCGGTGACCCCCTACCATACATGTGGTCCACCTATGTTGGAGCAGAAACAAGATAAAAGAGAACAAAAAGAGACATGGTATCTTGTTTACTATTAACTGAGGGCTTACAACAATAATGTCATTAAGGCTACTAATTGAGCTCTATGATGGAGCATACAATAGCTTATAAATATGAGAACATTACCATGCCAAGCTGTACTAGGGCCAATTTTCGGATGTTTTGACGTACTATGAAGGTTTTGCACCTCTCAAGCACAAAGAAAAGAGAAAAATAAAAGCGCCCCACTAATGTTTTTCACAAAACTAGCGAAAGCATTCTTCAAACTCACATGAGAAGAATGTAGATGAAAAAAAAGCTTACCTTCTCGTTCCTCAATCCCACAAGAATTGCAAGAAGCGTTTAATAAAAGAAGAATGAACTAAAAGATAAATCATGTTTTTGAAGCAAGAGCTTTGAAAAACTAATCATTAATGCTTATTTTCAGCATAGAAAGCCCTTCAAAAAATGCCTTACAATGAGCAAAATTGACGAGGCTAAGGAAAACTAATCCTAATTAAAGTAGACGAAGAATAAGGTCAAGAAAACCTATTCCAATTAAAATAGAAAAAAATTCTAATAGGAACGGAATACCAACTAACAATCCTATGTGACTAGAACTACAAATATAATCCTACTAAAAAAAGAATTAAAAAATACAAATCTTTAAGGAAAGGCAATCCTAATCTTAATTGGATTCTTGGACTTCTTTCTTTAGATTTTTGGGCCTCAATTGGACTAAGGCTAATTAGTGTAAGCATTTTAAATTCGTGGCCCAATTCTCCAAATCCAACACCTTTGTGAGCACAATAGGCCTCCATTGCCGTAAAAAACTTGGTCTCCGCATGTGCTTCTCTAGCACCATGATTTGAGCTTGTATGATCATCATGTTTGCTAGCCTAATTGACTTGTTATGTTAGCAGCTAATGTTTGAAGCAGATAACCTGTTCATACAATCATACTTACAGCTTAGATTAAGCTCAAGCACATCCAAGTTATAACACTAGTTTGGTTTAGACCAAACTCAAGATTTTAACTAGCCTTTGAAGTTCAACACTCAGCTTAATAGCTTTCAATCAACTTGGTCAACGTATAATAACTTCATACAACTAGCCAAAAATAATCTATATAACCAGGCATATATAGCAGTATAGATTTTTAGCCCCGGGTAAAAAAATTTAACATTTTTGAGACCTAGCTGGTTGTATTCCTGAGTAAGTTTACATTCCAACTTTATTGAGTTGCTAAACAAGAAAAGCCAAAGTAACAAGAATACAAGACAATGTAAGGCATGAAAAAGTTGAATGCAAAAGTAAAGGAAAGGATATCAAATTCATACCGAAATGCAAATATCAATATGGTAGCAGTTATATTAATAATATATTCTTTCATCTCTAAGAAATCCTAGTTAAAAATGCACTGAGCTTGTTTGGGCTCACAGATTCATATAAAACCAAGCATATGGAGCTTGGCTTAGCTCAAACTAATCAGAAATAGCCATAATTATAGCAGGGCAATGAAACAAGGTTTTGGCTGCAGCTCAACTGACTGTACTTTGCCTTTAGCCCATGAAACACCCATTTAGAAGTAGCCAACTACGACGAAATAACATTCTACAGAAGAAAAAAAGCATACCAATACTTCCCATTAGCTGCCATTACTTCAATTACAGTCTTAACTTCATCATCATTAATCTCCTTCTCAGATTCCATTCCTGTAAACTCAATAAGACCCATATTTAGTAGAAAAAGCAACAACTCATTTCGTCCAGCAAAAAAATCACAGGACAAATTGACGGAACTAACCAAGAGACGGGATGACAATATGGACAGTTTAAAGATGATAAATAAATCAGCACTCGTAGAATACTTATACCCATCATTACTTCGTAAACAGAAAATATACAAATAGAGAGAAAAATGACTACCTGCTTGAGGAGAACCCATATGCTAAATGAAATTAAACCCTAATTCCTCTTACCATTCTCGTTTTTTAGGGAGAGAAATTGCAGTGTAATTTTTTCACAAAAAATAAAAAGAAAAAGAAAAGGAGCGGTGGACGGGTCGGTTACGGGTTAAAGCAATTCCTGGGTTCGTCTAACTTTTTTAGACCCAATGGGGGAAGTGCACAAATAACCGTTTTAAGGACCCCATTTGAAAAATAATTGTACCTTATAAAGTTCTTACCGTTTAGCTGCCTTATAGTCAACTTCGACAGATCTGAAGTCGACATCAGAGGTTTAAAGTTTGAAACTTCAAACATTGAGAGCTGTTTGAAATTCGTAAAAACTCGTAAAAATTAGATACTTTTTAGATAGGGTGCTCCAACCTGCTACCTAGCGTTATTTCGATTGACCCAATTAGATTAGATTACTCTATTTGATTCCGTTGGCTATTTGTATTTTGAAGTATATAATGTGCAATAAGCTTATGTAGTCTCTTTACTAGAGGTAAAGAACCTCGGGCGAGTGCATAATTAGTCGCTTGGTGAACCCCTATTTAAAGAATAATTAGAATTTACAAAGTAACCTTGGCCACCTAGTGTAAAGCTCCCAAAAAAAATTAATTAAAATGAGCTTATTACGAGCTTAAGAGTTTAATCTAAAGCCTTGGGGTACGTGCGAGCACACACCAAAGTAGTAGAGACGTTAAGATACTAGGACATCACCCTAGTATAACTTGTACAAACCCTAGCCAAATGGCCAAGAGCATAACTTATGAGAATTTGACTAATTATGAAATTGTAGTTGTCTTGTAAAAAATTACACATGTTCGAAGCATGTCGTGGACACACGGTCCAAGGACCTAATTCGTAGAACGGTCCAACACCTAATACATACAACTTACACAAGACGACTCCCGGCTTACGACCCTAACTACACCTTAATTTGCTCCAACTGAGTCAGGCTTCAGAGCCATGGCTATGTGATACATGGGCCATGCCTCTCCATACCAACCTCCGCGGGCCTTGCCTCCGCCTTTCCATGATCCACTCCAACTCCCTCTCATCGAGTCTAAAGGAATAATATGCATGTCCGGGTCAAGTTAAGTCAACGGACTAACCGAAGTCCTACACAATTCAACCATGGAGTCCAAGCACCAAGACTACTTTAAATACCGAAGAAAGGACAAGCTTCAAGCCAATTCCATTATCACTCAACAACATTCAAAACCAAGTCTTGCAATGTTACTTTCTTTTTCTAAACACTTGTAACCACTATACGTTGCATTATTAGTTTTCTTTGAAACGCATAGTTTGTACACCTATATTATTTTCAAACTTGTAAGCTCAGTTAAGGTTCGTTCTACCAGGAGGGAGCATTATACTACTACTAGAGTTGGACAATATCAATAATAATATGCTCTCTTCTCTCCCTAATTTAATTTATCTACCATTTCAATATTGTTCATCTTTACATTTCGTGCATCATCATTCGCCTCATTTCATAATTGACCATAAAGAAGATTTTAACGTCTACAGTTTGGAGTCCACCACGGGCCTTTATAGTGCTTTTAATACTATTTTGCTAATTAATTATTTTCGTATTTTTAATTTTGCTAATTAATGATGCAGACGTAGAGGTTGAGCTTGATGCTCAAGTTATCCCCAAGAGAGCGAGTTTTAAGTATCTCGGGTCTATTATCTAGGGTAACGGGGAGATTGATGAAGATGTCACACATCGCATCGGAGCGGGGTGGATGAAGTGGAGGCTCGCTTCTGGTGTTCTATGTGATAAGAAGGTGTCGTTAGGACTTAAGGGTAAGTTTTATCGAGTGGTGGTTCGACCCGCTATGCTGTATCGGGTTGAGTGTTGGCCAGTAAAGAACTCCCACATGTAGAAGATGAGAGTAGCAGAGATGAGGATGTTGAGATAGATGTGTGGGTGTACCAGGAGAGATAGAATTAAGAATGAAGCTATCTGGGACAGAGTGGGAGTAGCCTCCGTGGAGGACAAGATGCGGGAGTCGCGACTGAGATTGTTCGGACATGTTAGGAGAAGAAGCATTGATGCCCCTGTCAGGAAGTGTGAGAGGTTGGCCATGGAGAGTTTGAGAAGGGTTATCCCTAAGAGAGCGAGTTTTAAGTATCTCGGGTCTATTATCCAGGGTAACGGGGATATTGACGAAGATGTCACACATCGCATTGAAGCGGGGTGGATGAAGTGGAGGCTCACTTCCGATGTTCTATGTGATAAGAAGGTGCCGTTAGGACTTAAGGGTAAGTTTTATAGGGTGGTGGTTCGACCCGCTATGCTGTATGGGGCTGAGTGTTGGCCAATCAAGAACTCCCATGTGCAGAAGATGAGAGTAGCAGAGATGAGAATGTTGAGATGGATGTGTAAGTGTACCAGGCGAGATAGAATTAAGAATGAAGTTATTCGGGACAGAGTGGGAGTAGCCTCCGTGGAGGACAAGATGCGGGAGTCGCGACTGAGATGGTTCGTACATGTTAGGAGAAGAAGCATTGATGCCCCTGTCAGGAGGTGTGAGAGGTTGGCCATGGAGAGTTTGAGAAGGGGTCGAGGTAGGCTTAAGAAGTACTGGGGAGAAGTGATTAGGCAGGACATGGCTCTGTTTCAGCTCACTGTGGACATGACACTTGATAGGAGGGTGTGGAGGTTGAAGATTAAGGTAGAGGGTTAGTAGGTAGTTTATAGTGCTCACCGACAGGCTTAATAGCATGCATTTCCCTTCATATTCTTTGATTTTTATTATGGTATGTGGTTTTGTTCGCCTCAGGTATTGTATTCCGTGTTGCTATTATTGGATATTGTTTATCTTTTTTTTCTTCCATCTTTCTTCCTTCCTTGCTTCCCTCTTCTTCTTGCCCTTCCTGAGACGAGGGTATATTGGAAACAGTCTATTTACCTGCATTAGGTAGGGGTAAGGTCTGCGTACATACTACCCTCCCCAGACCCCACATGTTGGGATCAAACTGGGTTTGTTGTTGTTGTTGTTGTTAATTTTCCAATAATAAGATGGAAGATGCTCGAGATCCACCACGATTTTGTTCATCCCCTGAGCATGTTAATCTTGATGCCGACATATTGGAGGTGCAATTGAAAACCTATAGGATTCTCTCAAACTCCAAACCACAAAAATTGAGAAACAAAACCTTGGTAAGGTGGATGTTTACCTTGAAAATTGTAATTATAATTATATTTGATTTTGTGGTTCTAAAAATACATGATTTATTTTAATACTAGTTGTTAGGAAATGGATGCTAGGTGTGAGTTAGGGAGATAAAATAAGAGCAAAAGATAGTAAGAATATGCAAACCAAACTGCCTTAAATCGGGGTCTCGAGCTGATCGAGATAGGGCCTCGAGGTCGAAGTACAGTATTGATGGTGGATGGTCGATGGAAGTTAAACATCTATAAGTTCCTCTAAGAGGGCTATTTATGATCAATGATAAGTAATAAATGAAGAACAATCAATGAAACTCAATAAATGTAAGAAATATAGCAATACAAAGGCAATAGAGTATGTTTGAGTTAGAGATTAGAGAATGTTTTTGTTCTTTGTATTCAATATCACGTGTGTTACAAAATTACAAGGGTCCCCTTTATATAGGAGGGGAATCCCAACATAGTCCATATACATTTATTACAAAGATACGCAGCTGGTACAACAATTTAATGTCACGGTGCAGACTTATACTATTCTTGCAGGCATGGTCAACTCTAACCACGTGCCTTTTGGGATTTTCCCGCTTGCCCATGATAGACACCGATTTGCACTTCCTCGAGGTCGAGCATAGGGCACCCTCGGGGTCGAATCCTCAATATGTGCCTTGAGCCTCCTGAAGGCGGGCTATAAAAGGCCACAATAATCATAAAATCAGACTCTCCGATTTTAGCCGTATACAGATAATCCCCGCGCTTCTTAGAATGAAATGATAAGAAACGGTCTTGAATCTTTTCCCCTTCAATATTTCAATCATGACGGCGGCCCCGTCAGAGCATTAAATGACATGACTCAAAATCTGCGTAGAGGTCGTTGTTAACACGATTATCGAGAAGCCCATAAACCGCTATTGGATTCTATAAATACCCCAATTGTTTGTCATTCAAATTTTTACAATCATCTTCATGTTTTTAGGGTTAAGTTCTTCATTTTCAGCCTTCATCTTCTCTCTGTGCCTGCTGCTTCATCTTTTTTTTCTTAAAAACTTTGTCACAGTTATGGAAAAAACTTCTAGAAAAGTACCTCAGAAAGAGGATACCATCTCTTCATCACGCCCATCCAAGGGCAAAACAAAAAAAACCCCAAGCATTGAGCAATGTATTCCCGATTCCTTCGATAAAATTTCTGATTTTACCATGGATAAACCTCTTTCTACACCGGGCCGGTGCGAGCCCATGTCCCGATCCATCAGTGTGATAACAAAGGTGGTGAGAGTAAAAGCGAACTGCCATTGGGGAGGCAGTTCAAATAGAAATCCCCAAAGCTGAGGAAAGCATAGTGACACACAAAGCTGGTTTTCTTAGCGTATACACATACCATTTCACTTTGGGTCCAATAGAGTCTTCTTCTCCATCGATAGACCTAGTGATTCTTGACTTTTTCCGCTAGTACCGAGTGATACTCGTTCAGATATATCCTTCCTTCTGGAGAATTGTATATATGCTCCGATACTTATCCAAATGGGTCGAGGGAATGACTTTCACCCTCGACCATTTGATAAGGTTGTATAGCCCCCGTCTCTTCCGAGGGGGTTTAATCAAGTTGCACCATCGGTCTGCCAAGACATTCTTTGCGAGCATCGATGAAGATAAAGACCGGGGGTAGATGATCCGGTTCTTCATAGTAAGAACCTCGGACATCATCCCTGCTGATAGGATGCCATTCCCGGAGGAATGGAACATGAAGCGTAAGTATCATTACATCGAGCATACTTTAGTGCCCCTTTTTCTTCTTCTGAACTGATTTCTTTTGATTATGCAGCCACCGTTTGGTTCCTCGGTGCGGTTCAGAAACTACCGGGGTGGATCAAGCAATTAGATTCTGACTTTCCATACAACGAGCGCGCTTGGCGTGATTTTGCCAAAACGCAGTGGCAAGCCAAGAACCACAGTAAGCATTTCTTGCTGCCGTTGCCAAATTTCATACGAGTAATCTTCTATGATAGTAAGTTTGATATACCATGCTTGTGCAAGACTTGGAGAAGGAGTGTTGATGAGACCGCCTCCTCCTGGTGGAGAAGAAGCTTCTAAACCCGACAAGGGTAAGAAGAGGAAGAAGGAGACATCGGTAGAGTCTCCAAAATCAAAGAAATCCAAGACCCAAAGGCCTAAGACTGATGCCACGGTCTTAACTTCGGCTGCCGCTGCAAGTCTTTGTACTGAAGACAAAGACGATGGTGATGATGATGATGATGATGATGGGCCTTTGATACAAATGGTAAGGCGAAGCACCGACGCTTCGATCAATGCTAAACAGAAGTTTGTTGAGCCGGAGATGGCCGATGTGGATCCATCTCATGCTGAAGGGGAGACCCTCAAGGAGAGTTTGGGTGTAGTCCCCGAGCCTCAATTCAGACATGGTACAGTCTGTGCCGGCGAATCCCCAATAGAAATTGATGTCATGGGTGGCTTCGAATCGGGCCCTTCATTTTCTCCAGGGGAGATAAGGGATGCCTAGAACAGGGGTGCTGCCGATGTGGGGACCTCTCATGGAGAGGATGATACATTCAAGGACTACTTCGTCGGTGTCGAGGAGGATACCGACTTGGACGCCCCCGTCGCTTTCGAGGAGGCTGGAAAGCTTCAAAACAGGTAATCCCCTTCGTTATATTATTTTTGCTTCGAATTTCTATCCATATTTTTCTAACTCCTCTCCTTCATACTGAAGGTCAAGAAGTTGTATGACTATGCCTTTTCGAAGCTTCAAGACGAGCTTACTTGGCGTGAGGAGGAGCTCGAGAAGCTCAGCTCGGAGCTAAATGAGTCAAAGACTTCCTTTGCCCGAAAGGACGAGGAGCTGAATGAGCTTCGGGCAAGTCTCGAAGGAGTGCATCAGGAGCGAACCAGCTTCGTCGAGTAGGTATCATGGCACTCATGAGTTAGTTTTCTTACTCATAAGTTGGTGCTCACTAACTTGGTTTGTGTTTGCAGATCGAGCAAAAGAATGCCCTGGTGGGGAAACTTCAGGAAGAGGTTGCAGCCAGGGATATGGAGATCCTCGAGCTGAAGAGGCAGAATGAAACCGTGGCCTCGGAGAGGGACCTTCTGCGGGGAGAGTTAACCTCGACCCAGGATCTTCTTCTGAGTGCCCAGAAGGAGGCCACTTCATTATCTGCAGCCAAGTCTGAGGCCGATGAGTATGTAGCCTCATATAAAAGAGATGATGTTGCCGCTAACGATCGAGCTAGAGAAATATCTCAGAAGGCCGAGAAGAAGCTGGCTCGGGCCATTACCCACGCTCGTTCGCAGGCTAGGAGGCAGGCACTCGAAGAATCCATTGCCAAAGGTGACGATCTCTCTATTGAGATCGAGAAGGCCAGAGCCTTAGAAGAAGAATCAGCACTTTCAACTTCTTCAGACGAGAGCTCTGGTAGTGACTCAGATAGCAGTGAAGGCAATGAATAGAATTGATTTGTTATTTTTGATTTCCTTTTCCTTTATTTTTGTATATGGGTTCCTTGGGGGAGCTTTGTAAGAACATATTCTGTAAATACATTTTTGGAAATACAAAAAAACTCTTTTGTTTCAAGTCTTTTATTTTTCAATGAAAAGATACTCTTGTGAATTTCGATGTCGGCTCTCTAGATCCCATACTTGGAATAGTAGAGACCCTCAAGGTCAGGCACCATCTCGGGGCTACATCAATATATGGATCCCGATAGCTCTTTTAGAGCCTATACTTGTATTCATAGAGATCCTCGAGATCGAATACCATCTCGAGGCTAGATTAATAGCGATAGCTCCTTAGAGCCTACAATTATAATAACAGAGATCCTCGAGATCGGGTACCATCTCGAGGCTAGATTGATATCGATGGCTCCTTAGAGCCTGTAGTTATAGTAACATAGATCCTCGAGATCGGGCACCATCTCGAGACTAGATTGATAGCTCTTTTAGAGCTCATGCTTGTAATAACAGAGGTCCTCGAGATCAGGCACCATCTCGAGGATCGATCGATAGGGGGATATTTGTCCCTTTTATGGTCCGTACTTGTAGTAATAGAAATCCTCGAGATTGGGTACATCTCGAGGCTTGATTGATGCGGGGGTCTCGATCCCTCGAACGATGTATGACAACATAATTCATATGACATGACCGTGAAGTGACCAAGGTGGTCCCACCGGTACACTTCCCCAAAAATGGTAATGGCCTGGCCAGAGTTAATTGGCCTTTAGAGTAGGCGAACAGTCGCTGATTTCTCTATATATGCAATCGCTTCCTTCCCATTTGAAGACTTGGCTATTTTGAGAAATTATCCTTTTCATAGAGATCTTCTTCCTCACATCACTTCTTTCATTATTTTCATTCAAAGCCTTCGTCTAAGTTGCCATATCCTTTTTCTTGTTTTATCATAGTAATGGTTGCTATGCCCAAACCAGTTCACCAAGAAGAGGAGAGTTCCGCCTCTGCTTCCCGTCTGGTCGGTGGTACACCGCCGGCATCAGGTGAGAAAACCTCGAGCTGCTTTGTCTCGGGGAGGGACTTTATGTTAGAAAGACCTCTCATTGTTCAGGGCCATCAGGAGCATGCATCGAGGTTCATCCCATCGATAGGAGAGAAACACCTCGAGGCAGTAAGGAGAGACTACGGATGGGCAAAGATGGTGGCATTGCAGGTACCTTCTCTGGAAAAGAACATCATGTCTCACATAGAGGGGTTTTTGAACGTATACACGTACCCCTTTACGTTGGGCCCTCTCGATAGAGTCATGCTCGAGTTTTGTAGAAGATATCAGGTGACCTTGGCACAGACTCATCCATTGATTTGGAGGATAGTATTGATGATAAGGTTTTTTGCGGAGAAGGCCGGGCTCGAGTTCACTCTCTGCCATCTCATCAGATTGTATCGGACCCTGCATTACCGAGGCATGATCACTCTACAACGTCGATCCAACAGACCCTTCGTTACCAGCGATGAAGAAGATGGGGACCTAGGGTGGATGAGTCGATTTGTCTAAGTCCAGACTGTCGATATTATCCCAGCGGAGTTTCTGCCATTTCCTGAGAAATGGAATTTCACAGGTAAGTAGTACACTTGTGCTTTTATCATTTTGTTCATAGTGGAGGCGAACCCCGTAATAATGTCTTTTTTTCCTTCCTGAAGCAACCCCATGGTTGCCACACGAGGTCCCCGACCTAGAGGATTGGACTCGGAAACTGGCGGCCTGCTCGACTTACTTCGAGCGTAAGTGGCGAGACTTGTAGAAGGGTAGATAGGAGGCCAAACACCATGGTGAGTGCCGTAAGATTCTTCCTTTTAGGAAAAACTTTCCTTTTTATTAACTTTTTCACTGCAGGCACTGGAGAATTCTCCGAGATGAGACAGTGTCCTCTTGGAGAGGAGGAGGGGTCGTCGGCTTCGGGGTCGAAGAATGATAATAAACGGAAGGAGTCCTCGGTGGGTGAGGAAACTCATAGTGAGGTAAGGTCTGATCAAAGGCATAGAGGCGATGAAGCTGATACTTTCAAGCCCGAGGTCTCCAACCTCGAGAGAGCGGTTCCTCCCTTGCCACCATCTTCCTCCCCCGTCGAAGGTAGTTCGAGGGAAAAGGGTCTTCTGTCATCATTTTCTTCTCCCGTCGAAGGTACTTCGAGGGATGTTCGAGGCCAAGGGCTACCTGGTGGGAGCGGAGTCACGAATGATTATGTCCCCTCTCGGGATGGTTCAACTGGGGCCGAAAAGTCCATACCAGGTGATGCTCGCTCAGCCTTTGAGGAGGCTCAGAGGTTCTGTTCTTCGGTAAGCTTTGATGATCTTTGAGACTTTATTAGCTCCACATTTTCATCTTCTAACTGAAGCTTCTTTTTCATAGGCTTTTGACAAGCTCAAGTCCGAGTTGCTTCGTTGCGAGGCTCGGTTGCGAAAAGCCTTGGATGGGGAGAAATCCCTCAGGATCCTATGTGATAAAAGAGCTAAGGAGTTGATACATCTTCGGTACGAGATGAATCGAAGCCAGAACTACGAAGGCCACCTTGAGAGACAAGTAATCTTTGTTTGATGCATGTTTTTTCTCCTATCTTCGGAGATTAACATTTTGATGTCTCAGTTGTAGAGAAAGACGGAAGATTTGGAACGCCTCTAGGGCAAAGTTGGCTAGGCAAATTATGAGTGCAATGAGTTAAGGGCTCAGATAGATGCCCATGTTACGGCCAAGAAGAATGCTTTGGCCAAGGCTTCCGCCCTCTAGGTGAAACTTCAGAATGCTCGTGAAAACAACTCAGTGCAAACGAGCAGGATTGTACGGCTCGAGTATGATCTTTTGAAGATTAAGGCCAAGGTCGTGGACGCTCGGGCTGAAGCTGAAGATTTTCGAGCTAAGGCCAATAAGAAAGTGGTCTTCTATTTAAAAGACGTTGTCGATGCTCGAGCCGAGCTGAGAGGGGCTTTTGATCGGGAGAGCAGAAGTAATGAATATGCTCGGTGCAGATCCCGGAGGGAAACCCTCGAGGAACTCCACGCTAGGGTCTTCGATCTCTCAGAAGAGATAGAGCATGCTAAAGCGGATGAGTACGATGCAAGTTCCTCGTTTATGATTCCGAAGACAATGAGGGAGGGGCCGACTGAGCCGTAGTCCCCGAGGGGAAAGTATAATAGGCTTTTCCTTTCTGATTTTGTGCATAGGGATCTTAGAGAGCATTGTAAATGAAGCCTTGTATTGTTTCTCGTATATATATAAAGAAACCTTTCAGTTTTCTTCTTTCATGAATTTCCATTTTCTTGTGTACATCTTTCTTTTGTCTTGAATATTGATGTTTGTCAATGATTAGCCAGACGAATTAGGCTTCGGGGTAAAACCCTTTAGTTTACAAATCGGCCCTAAGGCTTGTTAAGCCGGCCCGTAGGCTCTTACACATTTTTCCTTAGGCGTTCTTTAAGCTGGTCTGTAGGCTCTTACGCATTGGCCCTTAGGCGCTTTCTAGTTAAATGTTTAGGTCTCAGTTCTCGAGTCGGGTTTAGACTCGAGCTCATCAAACCTTAGGTTTTTGAATTGGCCCTGAGGCTCTTTAAGCTGGCACTTAGGCTCTTACGCATTGGGTCAGTATGACCTTAAATCGTTCATTTGGCTCTTTTAAGTTGGCTTCTTAGGCTCTTACGCATGGGATCCCGAACTCTAGTGTGGCTATATTTTTTCCTTGTTAAAGACCTTTTTGAAGTTTTTGTGTTCGTCCGACTCTTCAACGGCTCGATAAGAACCTCGATTATGAGCTGTTATGTGACAATAAATTAGCACCTCGGGAGGTTTCTCTCAATGGTTGAATTGTTTCGAAGCCTTTTTATTGTTGGAGCTGATATGATCAAAACTCTTTTGCTTATTCCGATGGTAGCCTGATTAATCGGTTCTTTTAGAAGTATTTGTGATTTTATGGTGACGGTCGGGCGTCCCTGAGTCGTGTTAATTTGGCCGGACCCTTATGACTGTAGTCATTGTGTTTGGTCGTAGCCATTTTGACCGTAGTCATTGTGTTTGGCCGTAGCCTTTTTGACCGTAGTCATTGTGTTTGGCCGTAGCCTTTTAGTCCCCAAGTGAGGTAGCCTCGTCGTCTATATCGAGGGTTCTTTTTAGGGGTCTTACAAGTTCGAATATATAACCTTGACTTTAGGATCGTGATCATGCCTTTTTTAAGGTCTTACAAATTGGACATGCCTTACTTGAGGTCTTACAGATTTGGTTATGCCTTACAGTTTTGATATTGCCTCTTAGAGGTCTTATAATTCATGCTTTGCTTGAGGTCTGACCATTTTGATATTGCCTCTTGGAGGGCTTTTTGGGCTCGAGGTTGCCCGCTTGGGGTCTTAAGGCCTTGAGTTCTTGATAGCTCGATGGGGTGACAGTCGACGACAATCCCCGAGACATGTAAAGTTTTGGCTCTGGGGTCGTTCCTCGTGAAAATAGCAAACCTTTTGATGTTTCCTCATTGAGGTCTTATAATTCATGCTTCGTGGAGGTCTTTCATTATTGATGATGCCTTATGGAGGTCTTACACTGAGGATATTGCCTCATGGAGGGATTTTTTGGCTCGAGGTTGCCCGCTCTGAGGACTTACGGCCTCGAGTTTTTGATGTCGGTCCCCGAGCGTCCGAGAAATTTTTGGCCCTGGAGTCGTTTCTTGTAAGAATAACAACTTATTTGAAGCGCAAAACGTTTTGATGGTAAAAGGTACACCTTTGATTACATGGTACAAGTATACATAGTTTTTGCCATCGAGGGTTCGATTATTCTACGCGGACACGGCTCACTTGACCGTTTGGCCCGATACATCAATCTCCTATCGAGACCCTCTTTGGCTCATTTCGATTTCTTCGAGGAGGTGATCTCCCGGGGGGATGCCCCCCAGTATTCGAGGTTGATTGAAGAAAAGACTTGAATACTTGTTGAGTTCTCCTTAGGTAGCATATAGATGTTGCCTCGTTAAAAACCTCGTCGGTAAAACCCATTTGGGATAAAGTTTGATTTAAGGGGAAAAGAGCACAACGCATGCTTTAAAACCTAAGGTCTTCGAGCGTAGGGGGTGCTTTGATTCCTCTCAATCGAACACCTGCACATAGGTTAGTGCAAAATGTTAATGAAAAGGGAGAGGGTTATACCTTAGCAGTGATGACGTCTGGGCCTCGATATGCTTTAACTGCTTGCTCCGAGGACGCGGTACGGTCCTTTACACATCCATTCGGGTGCAGCCGAGAATGTATCTTGTGATTGCTACTTGACCGTTTGCTTGTTCATTGGCTCCTTCGATATAGAAGGTGTCGATGCCGGTGCCACGTCGTGCACCGCAAACATCTCTCTCGCTGCATGATGCTCCCGGTATACCGTTTTTATTCCATCCTTCGTTGGGAATTTCATTATTTGATGGAGGGTCGATGGTACTGCTCCCATGCAGTGTATCCATGGCCTTCCGAGCAAAGCATTGTACCTCATGTCCCCGTCGATGACATGAAACTTGGTATCTTGGGCTGTTCCAGCTACGTCGACCGGGAGGATGATATCCCTTTTGTTGTTTCGCTCGCCATGTTGAATTCATTGAGGACTCGATAAGCGGGCACAATCTGGCCGAGCAATTTGAGCTGCTCCACCACCCTCGACCTGATTATGTTGGCCGAGCTACCTGGATCCACAAGCACACGTTTAATTTGAAACGTATTCACAAGAAAAGAAATTACCAATGCGTCGTTATGAGGCTAAGATAGGGCCTCGATGTCCTCTTTGGTGAATGTGAGAGCGTCCTTGGGTATGTAACTTCGAGTTTGCTTTTCCTTGGTGATGGATATTTTCGTTTGTTTGATGATGGGTTCCTGCGGGACGTCGATTCCTCCAATGATCATGTGGATTACATGTTATGGCTCTTCTTTTTCATTTTTCCTATTCGCCTCTCTTTTTCAGAAATTGATTTTTAGCTTTGTCGCTGAGGAACTCTCGGAGGTTCCCTTTGTTGATTAGTCATGCTACTTCCTCTCGGAGTTGTCTGCAATCTTCGGTCCTATGACCGTGTGTGCCGTGAAATTCACACACTAGGTTATGGTTCCTTTACGATGGATCTGATAGTATGGGTTTTGGTCATATGGTGTCTTTGATTTTACCTATGGCCGATACGATGTCCGAAGCATCAATGTTGAAGTTGTACTCAGATAATCAGGGTGCCTCCACTGGTCCTGTGTGTCTGTCGAAACCGGCTTTTCTTACGAGTCCCCGAGAGTTCTGACCTAGATCTGCCCTACGGTCATTTCGAGGTATGTTACGCCTTGGGGCGTTTCTTTGATCGTCAGTGTACGGTTGATACCTTTCCTTGTTTGGCCTTGGTTCCTTTGCCAGGAGCCTTCTAGGATATACCGAGCTCGAGGGTGCTCCTAGTTGGTCATCTTCGACCCTAATCTTTGATTGATATCGGTTATGGACATCCGCCCAAGTGACAGTGGGATATTCTACCAAGTTCTGCTTCAGTTGCTTCGAAGCTATTGAACTTCGTTAATTCAAGCCTTGAGTGAAGGCCTGCACTGCCCAGTCATGAGAGACCAGTGTTAATTCCATTCGCTCCATTTGAAAGCGGGATAAAAATTCCCGTAGCCTCTCGTTTTCTCACTGTTTGATTTTGAAGACGTTGGATTTCCTTGTAGAAACCTTGATGGCACTGACATGTGCCTTTATAAAAGAGTCTGCCAGAATGGCAAATGAATCTACTGAATTCGGGTCTAGGTTGTGATACCACATCATGGCCCCCTTTGATAACTTTTCTCCGAATTTTTTCAATAGGACGGATTCAATCTCGTCCTCCTTCAAGTCGTTTCCTTTTACGGCACAAGTGTAAGCGGTGATGTATTCGTTGGGATCCGAGGTCCCGTTGTACTTCAGGAGATCGGGCATTCTGAATTTCTTCGGGATGGGCTTCGGAGCCGCACTTGGTAGAAATGTCCTTTGCACGAATTTGTTTGAATCTACACCCTTCAAAATCGGGGGTGCACCTGGGATCTGATCGACCCTTGAGTTGTAGGTCTTTACCTTTCTGTCGTTAGTTTCAATCTTCTTTTTGCCCGATTCAATCCTTTTCGTGAGGTCTTCGAGCATCTTTATAATAGTGGGGTCGGCTGCTGACCCGTTGTTGCTCGACCTCTCTGGTGCATGTTCGACTCGAGGAGCCGTTTTCGGTGCTGCTGTACTTGGAGTTTTTTATGGCTTTGCAGCTGAGTAATCGCCAGCTGTTGTGCCTGCAACATTTCAAAAATGACGTGAAGGCTAACCTCTCTTTCCTCCCGAGCTGGAGTTTTCTGAGCCTCCTATTCATTTTCTCGGCGTATACCCCCGTCAGTGTGGGAGTTTATATCGACGTGTTGAGCGTTGCGTGAACCCACATCCACGGGAATTGGCTCTGGTGCATCCTCAGGGTTTCGCAGTGGTACACTGGCGCCTGAAACGGCTACACCATTCTCTCCATGGTCCTCAGAGCCGTTGTTTTCATGTGCATTCACTGAGTTAGACATTTTGACCTGAAATCATAGATTCTTGGACAAGAAAAAGTGTTAAGTATAACTTGTGTTTTGCAGTAAACCAGCACTAAAACAATCACTATTATTTTTAGCCCCACGGTGGGCGCCAAACTGTTTACCTTGAAGATGGTAATTACAATTATATTTGATTTTGTGGTTCTAAAAATACGTGATTTATTTTAATACTAGTTGTTAGGAAATAAATGCTAGGTGTGAGTTAGGGAGATAATATAAGAGTAAAAGATAGTAAGAATATGCAAATCAAGTTGCCTTAAATTGGGGTCTCGAGCTGATCAAGATAGGGCCTCGAGGCCGAGGTACAATATTGTTAGTGGATGGTCGATGGAAGCTAAACAGCTATAAGGGCCTCTAAGAGGGCTATTTATGATGAATGATAACTAATAAATGAAGAACAATCAATGAAACTCAATAAATGTAAGTAATATAGCAATACAGAGACAAAAGAGTATGTTTGAGTTAGAGAGCAGAGAATGTTTTTGTTCTTTGTATTCAATATCATGTGTGTTACAAAATGACAAGGGTCCCCTTTATATAGGAGGGGGAATCCCAACATAGTACATATACATTTATTACAAAGATACGCAGCTGGTACAACTATTTAATGTCACGGTACGGACTTGTACTATTCTTGCAAACCTGGTCAACTCACACCACGTGCCTTTTGGGATTTTCCCGCTTGCCCATGATATCCACCGATTTGCACTACCCCGAGGTCGAGCATAGGGAACCCTCGGGGTCGGATCCTTGAGATGTGCCTCGAGCCTCCTGAAGGCGGGCTATGAAAGGCCACAATAATCATAAAATCGGACTCTCCGATTTTAGCCGTATACAGTGGAGCGAATGAAAAGATGCTCCCTGAATTCCAAACTTCGAAGCAGTAGAATTCTGAGATATAATGAAAAGTTTAGATCCTAACTACTAAGGTCAAAACCTTGCAACTACAACTAGTGCCATGTGAAAATAACAACCAAGATCTTATCATTTATCAACACGGAGAACGTGCGGATAGTCGATGGCCAAAACCTCTACATCTATACAGGAAAAATGATCTATAGATCTAGATCAAACTATTTGTACCCGGGTGAATCGGCCTAGGAGTATATGTAGAGTATCTAGTGGAAAGACTTCATCTATGATTACAACTAAGAGCAAGCCATCGAGTCCTTCAGATGCGGTTTCTTCAACCTTGAACTGTATAGAGAGTTGATAATGAATCAATGGCATAACTTTAAAAAAGTCAAAGCCAAAGCCAATGAAATAAGCAAATCATAAGGCCCTCTAACCCTTTTATACAACAACGAGTACTGCGAGTTCCATAGGGACTTCGGCCATGACACTTAGAATGTAAAGCCTCTCACTTGGAGGTGACAGAATTAATCAGCAAAGGGAACCTTACCCATCTTTGTATGGGTGAAGGTAAGCAACCTACCCGAAAGATAAGTAACAACTATCTGATTCCCCTAGTAGCTCGTACTATTATTTGTGTCATTATGGAATCAGAAGTAAGCGGGATAACCTATTTTCTCATCCACATACATGCGTGAGAGGCTTGATTGTTGCAGCCTCTAACCAACAAGAAGCGGGAAAGTTCTCCAATGGATGTAATCACCTTCTAAAATAAGAAAGCTGAAGGAATAGTCAATCCACATCATGATGCATTGGTAATCAATTTACATATTGTCAATTATGCTATTATATGTATTCTCGTGGATCTAGCTAGTTCAGTCAACATTATCCTGAAGTATATTATTGAGGAAAAAGGGCTAGAATCGTAAATAGTTCGCAGTTTTATGCCCTAGTATTATTCAACGAGTCGAGAAACTACTCGCTCGATGAAATAATTTTCGTCGCATATGCATCAGGAGTAAGCCTTTTAATAGCATACCAAATGATAGACTAGCCCTCGATCTACAGTGCCATCAATAGAAGGCCATATATCTACGACATACAAGTAGTTCCCTTGACCTATCATCAAGTGTTTAGTTCAAGACCCCTTGGGGAGTTGGAGAGATTCGAGGCGAGCAACATGTCGCCCGTGAATGTTGCACGGTGACCCTCAAGCTATGTAACATTCAAAATGCTATCGAATAGCAATTACAAATGTAAGACGCATCCTAATTGGACAAACTGGATAAAGATGACCTCGAGCTAATCATCTTGGATCTAGACGATCCTAAGAAGAAAGTCTACAAAGGGGAAAGATATCCACAAAGACTTGCAAGATAAGCTAATTCAATTCCTAACATATTTTATCTGTTGTTACACTTGGTCTAATGCAGATATGGTCGGGGTAGATCCCTATATCATAACACATAAGTTGAGCGTCACCCCAGCCTACCTTCTAGTCAAACAAAAATGGAGAAAGATGTCCCTTCGAGGAATCAAATATGAACGAGAAGGTCCATAAGCTTATTAATAATGGGTCCATCTATGAGGTACACTATCCTAATTGGCTAGATAACGTTGTTGTGGTTCATAAAATTAATGGAAAATGGTGAGTATGTATATATTTGCTGATGTAAACAAAGCCTGACCTAAAAACCCATTTTCCTATTGCACATCGACTAAATGGTCGACGTTATGGCCGGGTATGAACTACTTAGCTTGTTGGACCAAGAAGATGAATGGTTTTGAAGATTGACAAAGGAACTCATAGTTGAACCAGGTCCATCACTGGAGACATAGACACATGCAGAGTTAAGGGAACGTGAGGTGCACAAGCAGGAGATAAATGAAATCTGTGATATAAAGAAGATATCTCCTAATCGAAAAGATTGCAAATTGATAAGGAGATGAACTCCTACAGAATTAAGATAAGGGAGGATTTAGCGAGTTGAGATCAATTAGAACTCTTCCACCAAGGAAGAGTAGCATCTGAATTCTTGTGAATCTCTTTGTATACTAATCCTATATATTGTTAAGTGTTCTTATTGCACAGGTACGCACAAAAGCAGAAGCTGAACAAGAATTGAGAGCAAAATTACCAAAGTAATTTTGCAATCAATTCGTGTGAGAATTAAGTGTGCGACTCTGAAGCTACTTGAACCAGCTAGAAGAACCAGTTCCATCTATTGTCTTTTAGTCTAGTTTATTTGTAGTTGGTGATTACAACTTATACCTTTTCAGCTTTATCTAGAAGCAATTGTAATAGGTACTGAGTGTTCAAGTTATAGCTAACTTGAAGTTTGTCGCAAAAGCTAGAGGCTAGTTTGCCACAAAGGGATTAGAGGTAATCCTTAGGTTTACAAAAGAGTTTATTTTGTAAATGTTGTTTGGCTCATTGATTTAGTGAAGAGTTTGGGAAAATCCTACTGAGAAGTAGGTGGTGATTCTTTCACCTTTTGAGCCAGGTGTTTTCCACGTAACATTGTTGTGTCCTTTAATTTCTGTATTTATTATTCCGCAAATAGTAGGAGTTGGAACACATAGAAGAACATGATCCTTCTGTAACAAGTGCACGCAAAAATTGGACACCACACAAATCACCCCCATCTTGTGTGGTATTGACGTATAGAACATCAATTGGTATCAGAGCATGTTATCCTTGAAAAGGTTAACACCTTAGAAAATGATCAAGATGAGTGCACCACCTAGGAACTAGGAAGGACAATCAACTTCTAGGACACCACTCTTCAATGGCCAGTACTACTCCTGGTGGAAGAACAGGATGAAGGATCACTTAATTGGAGAAGACTATGAACTATGGGACATAGTTACTGACAGACCTTTGGCCACCATGAAGAAGAATACTGAAGGGGTAGATGTGCCAAAGACAAGAGCTGACTGCACGGCTGAAGATTTATGAAAATGGGAAAAGAATGTTAAGGCCAAGAAGTGGCTTGTGTGTGGACTTTGTCCAGATGAGTACAGCAGAATTCACAGTTGTACTACTGCCAAAGAAATTTGGGACAGTTTTCAAGTGGCTCATGAAGGAACTGCTCAGGTGAAAAGATCCATAGGTACTCTACTATATTCTCAACATGAGAATTTCTCTATGAAGGAAGTAGAGACCATCCAAGAGATGTACACTAGGTTCACTACTCTAACTAATGAACTAAAATCTCTTGGAAGGACTATGCTTGAAGAAGACAAGGTTGATAAGATTCTGACAAGGGTTCTGCCAATATCTTGGGAGAGTAAGATCACTGCAATTCAGGAATACAAGAACACAGCAACCCTCAGGTTGGATGAGCTAATTGGAAATCTCACTGCCTATGAACTTAGAAGGCAGACAATGAAGATGGATGCTCCCAAAAAGGAAAGAAGTCTGGCACTGAGAATCACTAAGGGAGCAGAACTGGAGGAAGATGAAATGGTTATGATCACCAAGGAATTCAAAAGTTACCTTATGAGGAAAAAGGGTATCTCAAGAGGTGGAAAATACAACAAGGTAAAGACACCAGAAAAACCCACCAATGAGGTATGCTACGGATGTGGAAAAACTCATCATCACACCAAGAACTGCCCTCAGTGGGAAGTTGAATGAAAAAGGGAAAGATCTGAATGAAGGAACCGGAAGAAGGAACAGGTTCATCCCAAGAAAAACAAAATATCAACAAAAGCTATGGTTTCTTCTTGGGGAGAAAGTCCAGATGAAGATGGAGATGAATAAGCACTCATGGCAATTGGTGAATCAGATGAGGAATCAGAGGTAAGTATATCCCATCTCAAAGACAAGATTAAGTTCTTATCTAAAGGAGAACTCTATGAATTATTACTTGACTTCATTGATGATTCTGAAGTAATAAATAAAGAGAAGGAACAATTGTCTAAGGAGTTTGTAATGTTAAAAGCAAAGTGTAAGAACCTAGAACTCAGAGTAAGTGAATCCCTATCTGAAAAAAATACTCTGAAGAACCAGGTTCATCCACTTGAAACAAATATCCTAGATTTAATATCTAAAAATTTAAAACTGAAACTAGGAACCAGTAAGAAGACATCTGACAACTCTCAACTCATCTTAGAAGAAAATGTAGGCAAATTAAAGGATGAGTTGTATAAGAAATATGAACAGATAAGAGTGTTCAAGGAGGAACTTGGTAAGGTTAAGCATGAACTGGATAGAACATGCAAATGGAAAACAGAAGAGGACTTGGCTTTGGGAGTCAACTGTAAGGCCCCGAAAAACTTCACTATGTAATTTAAGGCTTTGTGGTGTCAAGGTAGGTAATACATTGTACTTTCGGAGTTTCGGGTTGAACGATGCGCTGGGGAGTTGAAATTTTCGTCGCAGCCAGACCAGGCAGGTATGGCCAAGCTAAAGTCAGGCCAGACCAGGCTTTAGGCAGGTAAGGCCAGGCTAAAGCCAGGCCAGACCAAGCTTTAGGCAGGTAAGGCCAGGCTAAATCCAGGCCAGACCAGGCGTTAGCCAGGTAACGTCAGGCTAAAGCCAGGCCAAACCAGGCGTTATCCAGGCGACGCCAAGTCTGTGTCCCGGTCCGAAATCTTGGACTATCCATTTTCTAATCTTTAAGCCCGACCCCAGACCCATATAAAACCCATTTCTCATCATTTTAAGCTTATTTTCTGATAATTTAGAGTGAGAAAAGAGAGGGTTCTAGAGGGAAGGCCTCAATTCCATCAAATTGATCCTCCATCATCACTCAAAGCTTGTAACTAATCAAATAGGACACCAATTATTTCACTCTAAGAGGTAAGTTTCTACCACACCACCTTTTAAAATTCCATGATTAGCTAAGAAGGGCCATTAGTAAGGTAGTCCATGGAGATAAGGAAAGGGACCTTGCATGTATGAGGTTCTAGACTATGTGTGGGAAAATAAAAGCAATGATAGAAAGAAATGGGGGATGGGACCTTAGACTACTCCTAATTCTAGGTGTAATGCTCAAATAAGCTAGGACCATGATCCAATTCCTAATTACAATTTGATTGTGCTATGTTGTCAAATAGATTGAAAGAGCTAAAGGATTCCAGAAATTTTCATAGGAATTAGGGATGGGACCAAGTCGAGGTATGTATGGCTAACTCTAATCTTCATAGAATAAACTCGTTGGTGTTCAAATTCGGGGTATGAGTCCCTTGTTTGATTCTCTAAAGAGGTTGTTGGGTTCTTTGTGTTAAGTTGGGAAACTCTTGCTTCCATATTGCTCTATGTTACTACCATGTCACTATGCTATTTGAAAGTATGAATTGTGGTTATCATGCTCTTTCTTTTATTATGTGTACGAATCCTTATATGTGTCGGTTCTAGTTGATATGAACGACGAGTATATGAAACGGTTAAAGAGAGGAATGTAACATGAATGGTTAAATATGCCCAAGTGCCAAGAACCATATAATAAGTGATGGAAAGATATGTGAACCGGATAATTAAATTGATGTGTTTATGTCTTAGAGTGAGATGGCTTAGCCGATCGGGCCGATATCGTGTTGTACACATGATGGTAATCGCATCGGAAATATGATATTGGTAATGTCTCACTGTTTCAAGTGAGATGGCTTAGCCGGTCGGGCAGAGACCGGACTCCATGTGATAACGAGACGGTGCTAATTATGAAACTATGATATTGGTAATGTCTCACTATTTCAAGTGAGATGGATTAGCCGGTCGGGCAGAGACCGGACTCCGTGTGATAACGACACGGTGGTAATTATGAAACTATGATGCTATAATGTCTCACTCAGGATGGCTTAGCCGGTCGGGTAGAGACCGAACTCCGTGTGAAAACGACACGGTGGTATATTAAAATTGTGGCACTTGTCTTAAAAGAACTACAATCCAAAAGATGGATAAACGAAATAAGAAATCACGGTGACTCTTGTTGTGTTTCCCTTATATCTGTGAATTGTTATTTGATGTCTCTAATTGCATTACTACATTATTGTTGTTTATTCTATCTAGAGTAGAGTTTGTTCATACATACTAGTACTATTCAATGGTACTAACGTCCCTTTTTCCGGGGGCGCTACATCTTCTTATGGATGTAGGTGGCTCTATAGCTGGTAGCGCTGATCGTCGGTAGTGGTGCCTTCTCCTCCTTTTTGCTGCAGTTCTGGTGAGCCCCTTTCCCTCCTGGGGCCGTGTATAGAAATTTGTTGCTCTCTCTTTGGATATGTTGTTCTATTTTGAGGTATTGTCGAGGCCTTGTCGCCGGCGGGGTCATGTTCATCTTTTTTATCTTAGAGGCTCTGTAGACACTCATGTGGGTCGTGTATGTTTTGGGTAGTTGTTGGGTTAACTCGTAACTGTAATCCCATCTCTTAAAGATTGTAATTAGTATGCATGTTTTGGGATACCTAAATGTGGATATCGGTATATAAGAAAGAATGGATCAATATCATGAATGTATGCTTTTGAGTTAATTCCGGCTAACCCGTAATCAATGTTATGCTATAAATCTCGGGGAGAAAAAGAGTCAGGTAGGAAAGGCTAAACAGGCTTGCTTGACTGGGTTCACTCGGTTATTAAGCGCCGATCGCGTCCCCCAGGGTTGGGGCGTGACAAACTTGGTATCAGAGCCTTAGGTTTTAACGTGTCCTAGGATGTCTCGGAGCCGTGTCTAGTATAGCCTTTCTTATCGGTGTGTTGTCGACCACATCTATAACAAGGGGTATGCTTGGACATTTAGGAATACTACCCTTCATTGTTATTCTATATCGTGCGATGGAGTGAAAAGTGAGGTTGTTTCTCTCTAACTCGTGCACTATTTTAACTTTTAGTAAATGGCACCCAGGAAGAAAGCGCGACTTGGCCAAAAGGCCAATGCCACCCCAGGAGTGGCCATTGATTCCCAATTGAATGAAATATGTGAGAATAATTCCCCGACTATGAATCTGCCTGACTCCTCCGCTCAAGACCGGACCATCCCAATTCCTACTCCTGCGGAGGGTGCCACAATCCCTCCCGCTGATATTCCTGATCCTCCTCCAGCCCCGGCTTCTGGTCCCGGTATTTCTGATGGGGACCTTAGGGGAGCTATTCAAATGCTGACGCAGTTGGTGGCTTCTCAGGCCCAGAGGTCAAATATTGCCCCCACTTCCTCTAGTGGGCCAGGGGATTCTTCTGGTTCCAGGGTTAACAGGTTCCTGCAATTAGCCCCTCCAGAGTTCACAGGTACCGACCCCGAGGCTAATCCTCAAGATTTCATTGATGAGATGCACAAGACCCTCCGAGTTATGCGTGCTACTGAAACAGAGGGAGTAGAGCTGGCCTCTTATCGTCTGAAGGGAGCGACATATTCTTGGTTTGAGATGTGGGAGGATTCCCGTGAGGAGGGGAGCCCTCCGGCGAGGTTGAGTGAGTTCGCAGATGCCTTCATAGACCATTTCTTGCCCGCCGAGACTAGGGCAACCCGTGCCTCAGAGTTTGAGGTCCTCAAACAAGATAGTAGAAGTGTGTGGGAGTATTATATGGAGTTTGTGTGCCTGTCCAAGTTTGCTGTTCATATGATGCCGACTATGGAAGCTAGGGTTCGTCGGTTTGTACAAGGCCTTGGTCTCTTGGTTTTCAATGAAGCTGTCACTGCTGCTCTATATTCTGACATGAATTATGGGAAGATTGTGGGATTCACCCAGGCTACAGAGGCTCTAAAGTTGAAGCTAAATGTGGATCAAGAAGGTAGTAGTAGGGCCCAGTCAGCGGGCAACCTTGGGGGTTTATTCGGAGGAGGGAGACCAGTTTCTCGAGGAGGGTCATCAGGGCCACCCTAGTCTTATGTCCAGTCATCAGTTAGTGCCCCACCATCAGGGCACAATCATCAGTAGGGAAGTCGTTTTGGGTCCAATTCAGGCAGCATGAGGTTCCACCAGCAAGGTCGATCGGGAGGTATATTCCAGCAGCAGCGGAGGGCCCCATGCCCTAAGTGTGGGAGGTTTCATTTGGGGCCCTGTTACCTGGACATGCCAGTATGTTACAGATGTGGGATGAGAGTCCATATTCAGAGAGATTGTCGTGCATCCATTCAGGGCGCAGGTAGGGGCATCGCCCAGCCATCCAGTTCTTCAGCTGCTACATTTTCAGCACACCCTCTAGCCCGAGGCCCTCCAGCACCAGCAGGGCGTGGTGCAGCTAGGGGTGGTGCACGGGGTTAGGGAGTACCTATCCAGTTATATGCCCTGAGTGGTCGTCAAAGTGCAGAGGCTTCTCTAGATGTCGTCACATGTATTTTGACTGTTCAATCCCATGATGTGTATGCCCTTATTGATTCCGGATCCTCTTTATCCTATGTCACTCCTTATGTTGCTTCAAGCTTTGGGATAGAACCAGAACAACTTCATGAGTCGTTCTCGATATCTACTCCGATTGGTGAATATATTACGGTCGCGCGGGTCTATAGGAATTGTGTTGTCATGGTGCGTGGTCGGGATACCACGGCCAACCTTATTGAGCTAGAAATGGTTGATTTTGATGTATTAATTGGAATGGATTGGCTCTATTCATGCTTTTCCAAACACGACTGCCGAACCAGAATTATGAGGCTTGAGTTACCTAACGAGTCAGTCGTTGAGTGGGAAGCGAATAATTTTATGCGGAGAGGTAGGTTTATTTCCTACCTTAAGGCCTCAAAGATGATCAAAAAGGGGTGTATATGTCATTTGGTCCGAGTTGCGGACACCACCTCTGAGGCGCTTGCTCTCGAGTCCGTGCCTATTGTGAATGAGCTCCTTGATGTATTTTCGGATGAGTTCCCTGGGATCCCTCCAGACAGGGAGATTGATTTCGAGATTGATGTATTGCCGGACACGCAGCCGATATCTATTCCACCCTACAGGATGGCACCGGCGGAATTGAAGGAGCTAAAAGAGCAACTGAAGGATTTTCTAGAAAAGGGTTTCATCCGACCAAGTGTGTCGCCTTGGGGCGCGCCAGTCCTCTTTGTCAGGAAGAAAGATGGGTCGCTGCGAATGTGTATTGACTACCGGTAGCTCAACAAGGTCACAATAAAAAACAAATACACACTGCCTCGGATAGATGATTTGTTCGATCAATTGCAAGGTGCTAGGTTATTCTCAAAAATTGATTTGTGGTCCGGGTATCATCAGTTAAAGACAAGGGAGCAGGATATTCCTAAAACAACTTTCAAAACTCGATATGGGCACTTTGAATTTTTGGTAATGTCCTTTGGGCTAACCAACGCCCCAACAGCTTTCATGGACCTTATGAATCGGGTCTTCAAGCCATTTCTTGACTATTTTATGATAGTCTTCATTGACGATATCCTTGTATATTCGTGAAGTCGAGAAGATCATGAAAATCACCTCAAGACAGTCATGCAGACTCTTCACCAGCACCAGTTATATGCAAAGTTCTCTAAATGTGAATTTTGTCTTGAATCAGTTACCTTTTCGGGCCACATCGTCTCCAGGGAAGGGATTAAGGTTGATCCCCATAAGATCGCAGTAGTGAAAGATTGGACTAGACCTACAACCCCGACAGAGATTTGCAGTTTCTTGGGTTTAGCTGGGTATTATAGGAGGTTTGTGGAAGGGTTCTCTACTCTCGCCTCCCCATTGACAAAACTAACGCAGAAAGCGGTCAAGTTCCAGTGGTCCTATGCTTGTGAAAGAAGCTTCTAGGAATTGAAATCGAGATTAACTTCGGCGCCGGTGTTGACCTTGCCAGAGGGTACGGAGGGGTTTGTGGTGTATTGTGATGCTTCCAGGGTTTGTATTGGGTGTGTATTAATGCAATATGGTAAGGTTATAGCATATGCATCGAGGCAGCTTAAGAATTACGAAAAGAATTATCCAACTCATGATTTGGAACTTGCAGCGGTTGTTTTTGCATTAAAGATCTGGCAGCATTATTTGTATGGGGTCCATGTGGACGTGTTCACAGACCACAAGAGTCCCCAATATGTATTCAAACAGAAGGAATTAAACTTGAGGCAAAGGAGATGGCTGGAGTTGCTTAAAGATTATGATATGGATATCTTATATCATCCAGGGAAAGCTAATGTGGCGGCGGATGCTCTTAGTCAGAAATCCATGGGTAGCTTGGCTCACTTGGAAGCAGGTCAAAGGCCCTTGGCTCGAGAAGTTCACTAGTTAGCTAGTCTGGGAGTTTGTCTTACGGCCTCTAACGAAGGGGACGTTATAGTACGTAACAGAGTAGAATCATCACTTGTGGTAGAAGTCAAGGAAAATCAATACAATGATCTAGTGTTGGCACGTCTAAGAGAGGAAATTCTTAATCATAGGACCACATCCTTCTCCCTCAGCAAGGATGACGGTGTCTTGCCGTGCCAAGGGCGGTTATGTGTTCCAGATGTGGATGACCTTCGAGAGAGGATAATGACAGAGGCCATAATTCTAGATATTCCGTACACCCCAGTTCTAAAAAAATGTATCACGACCTCAAGGAAGTGTATTGGTGGAACAACATGAAGAGGGATGTGGCGAACTTTATGGCAAGGTGTCCGAACTGTCAGCAAGTAAAAGCCAAACATCAAAGGCCCGGTGGGTTGGCGCAGCTTATAGAAATACCGATGTAGAAGTGGGAGATGATCAATATGGATTTTGTGGTAGGGTTACCCCGTACTCCGCGCAAGTTTGACTCAATTTGGGTTATAGTTGATCGGTTCACGAAGTCAGCACATTTCTTGCCGGTTAAGTCCACCAACACGGCGGATCAGTATGCTCAGTTGTATATCAAAGAAATAGTCAGGCTCCATGGCACTCCAGTTTCCATCATCTCGGATCGAGGGGCCCAATTCACACCTATGTTTTGGAAGAAATTTCAGCAAGGTTTGGGGACGTAGGTAAATCTCAGCAGAACTTTCCACCCGCAAACTGACGGACAAGTAGAGCGGACCATCCAAACGCTTGAGGACATGTTGCGGGCTTGTGTACTTGATTTTAAAGGTAGTTGGGATGATCATTTTCCACTTATAAAATTTTCATATAACAACAGCTTCCATACTAGTATTCAGATGGCGATGTTTGAGGCCTTGTATGGTAGGAGATGTAGGTCGCTGATCGGATGGTTTGAGGTGGGAGAAGCCAAACTATTAGGGTCTGACCTTGTGCATCAAGCTATGGAGAAGGTTAGAATCATAAAGGAGCGGTTGAAAACTGCTCAGAGCCGTCATAAATTCTATTCAGACGTCCGTCGCAAGGATTTGGAGTTCCAAGAAGATGATTGGGTGTTCTTGAAGGTATCTCCCATGAAGGGGGTCATGCGGTTTAGAAAGAAAGGGAAATTGAGTTCAAGGTATGTCGGGCCATATAGAATCACTCAAAAGGTAGGACAGGTGGCGTATAGGCTGGATTTGCCCCCTGAAATATCATTGGTACACCCGGTGTTCCATGTGTCCATGTTGAAGAAAGTGGTTGGAGACCCGTCTACCGTCGTGCCGGTTGAGACCGTTGAGGTTAACGAAGAATTGTCGTATGAGGAAGTTCCAGTTGCTATTCTTGATAGACAGGTCTGTAAGTCGATAAACAAGGAAATCGCTATAATGTCTCACTTAGGATGGCTTAGCCGGTCGGGTAGAGACCAGACTCCGTGTGAAAATGACACGGTGGTATATTAAAATTGTGGCACTTGGCTTAAAAGAACTACTATCCAAAAGATGGAAAACGGAAGAAGAAATCATGGTGACTCTTGTTGTGTTTCCCTTATTTTTGTGAATTGTTATTTGATGTCTCTAATTGCATTACTACATGATTGTTGTTTATTCTATCTAGAGTAGAGTTTGTTCATACATACTAGTACTATTCAATGGTACTAACGTCCCTTTTGCCGGGGGCGCTACATCTTCTTATGGATGTAGGTGGCTCTGTAGCTGGTAGCGTTGATCGTCGGTAGTGGTGCCTTCTCCTGGCACCAAGGTGCGTTGTGGTAGAGAATTTTGGGTCAACCAGTTCAGTTTGCATTACCAGCTTCGCAGGAGGGATTTTCAGGTACTCATGGGTCTCAGAGGATCCGTATTGCGTGTCTTCCACAGCCTCGTCAGCAGAGAGATTGTTTTCAGTGTGGAGTTATTAGTCACAGGGTGAGAGATTGTTCCAGGGTTCAGGTAAGTGCGTTATAGCAGGGTATTCAGATGAGTAGAAGGGCGCCCAAGAGAGGGAGGCCCGGCCCGTTGATGTGTTTCATATAGTAGGTTGGAGGCAGTTGTGCCAGGTATTATCACATAGGTATGTTTTGATGTGTTACAGAGGAGCACCAATTGTATATCATTATAGTCTGCTGGTCGGGACGAGTTCGCTTATTTTTTGTTTCATTTATGAGTGATTTTCATGTTTTGCACTCTATTTTTGTGTTTTGCTCCTGATGAGAAATTCTATGAGTAGTAGCCGTGTCTAACGGTGTTTTATTCATTCTTGATAGTGGTGAAACTAGAAGTGAGTCCCTGTTGTTCTTCGTGGTAAGCTTTATGTGATACTCCAGAGTATTTTGTTTACGAGCTGTGATTTGATACTCCATCGAGATGTGAGTTCAGTTAGCGTTGTGATATTATCAGCTGAGGTGAATTAGTGGAGGAATTTCAATTGGTATGATATATTTTTGGTATGTGATCCAGAATTGGGGGCGAGATCCTTGTGATATTTGTGATTCGATATGTTTGGACCAGGCTGAGTACCGCGGTGGAAATTTTATCAGGATGGTATCCTTGTGATTTGTTCATGTGTTTTGCTTTTTCCTTGTTATATTGCTTTTGATAAGTCAGTATTGGTAGAGAGTTGTGTCTATGAGCTTTTTTGATGGTTCCTTTATATGCTTCTATTTTAATAATCAGTCGTTTCGTTATGTGCTTCTTTAGTTTAGTTTGCGGGATGTGTGCCCAGTGGTGTAGGTTGTGGTTTGATGGTTCGGGCATTTTATAATGAAGTCTTCATGTTCATTGCATCAGTATCAGTATCATGGAGTTTGGAAACAGAGATCTTTAAGATGTGGGGCTAATTGCCAATGTTGAGTTGATTCCGGGCAGCTATTGTAATCAAAAGTGTTATTTGAGCTTATGTGTGATGTGCCATGTTGTGTGATCGTGCCTTATGGGTGTAGTCATGAGTTGATGCAGCTGGTTGAGGCTAATGTCGGGCATGGGTTTAGAATCGGATCTTTTGAGAAATGAGTAAAGGTAAGAAATTGAGGTGTGAGGCTGATCGGTGGTGATGTGAAGGCTATATTGTAGTTGTGATTGTTTCGTCAGGCTTATGTGAGTTTGGGTGATGTGGGATCACCCACGGGTACGTGTTAGAAGTGTACAATCAGGGAGTGGAAGAGTTCAAGGTGAATCTTGGCACGTTCGAGGACGAACGTTTGTTTAAGAGGGGGAGAATGTGACGACCCGACTGGTTGTTTTGTGAATTTAAGCTCTGTTCGGTGGTGTAAGGTCATAAACAGCTTCACGTTGTGTATATCGACCTGCGTGCGTGATTAGATTCAGTTACCGGGAAATTCGGAGTCGAATTGGAAGAAACATTTCAGTTGCGGAAGCTTAAGTGATGAAGGTTGACAAGAGGTTTGACTTTTGTGTAAACGACCTCGGAATGAGTCTTGGTTAATGTCAACAACTTCGTATGATGATTTTTGACTTAGGGGCGTGTCCGGAATTGGTTTTGGATGCCCGTAGAGTGATTTGAGGTATTTTGGCGAAAGTTAGAATTTCGGCGATTTCGACCGATAGGTGAAATTTTGATATCGGGCTCCGAATGGAATTCCAAGAGTGGTTGTAGGTCCGTTGTGTCATTTGAGACTTGTCTGTAAATTTTCACGTTAATCCGGGTTGAATTGATAGGTTTCGACGCGAGTCTTGATATTTGAAGTTTTGAAAATTCCTAAGTATGATTTTTGGTTTTATTCGTTGTTTTAGTGTTGTTTTATGTGTTTTGAAGCCTGGTGTTAGGTTATATGACTTGTGTGTGTGGTTGGACGGGGTCCCTGGGGCCTCGGGCATGTTTCGGATAGGTTTCGGGCCCTTTTTCCTCATTTTTGAACTGCTGAACCTGTCATCTGATTTCCTTCTATGCAATCGCACAGGAGGAGCCGCGATCGCATAGTGCAATACTGACCCCTCCAGCTTTCCTTCTATGCGATCGCATAGTGGCAATCGCGATCGCATAGTGTTACCTCGGGCCCCAGCTTCTTTTCCTTCACTGCGATCACACAGCTTCATCCGCGATCGCGGAAGCCAACATCCCCCCTTCTATGCGTTCGCATTCTTACTGTCGCGAACGCACAGTGCAAAGTGGCCAGCATCATTTTTCTATTATGCGATCGCATCCTTGTGTCCGCGATCGCATAGCATGTTTTGGTCAGTGGCAACTTTTCCTCTATGGGATCGCATTGTTTTGTCCGCGATCGCAATGAACAAAATACCTGGGCAGAATATAAGTTCCCAAAATCGGGGTTTCACCATTATTAACATATTTTGACTTCTAGAACTCGGTTTTGGGCGATTCTTTGAGGTTTTTCACATAAATCAAATGGGTAAGTGTTCTTCCACTATAATTAATTATATTTCACGAATTAGTTCTTGTTTTTATCATTTAATTTGTGTGTTGGGTTGGGGAAAATTGTGGGTTTTGAAAGGAAACTTCTAAAATGAAAATTCATGATTTGAATGACCAAATGATATCGGAATTGGATAAATTTAGTATGGGTGAACTCGTATCGGAATGGTTAATCAGAATTTGTAAAATTTGCCGGGTTCCGAGGTGCGGGCCCGGGGGTCGACTTTTGGGTCGATTTTCATAATTTTGTAAAGTTCGAAACTTTATTATTCAGAATCATTTCTTATACGTTTTATGTGTATTTTGAAGTTGTTTTAGTTGATTGTGAGCCGTCCAGAGGTCCTTCCGCCCGAGAAGTCTATTTTTAAGTACCGGGTTGTCGTCTTTGAGGTAAGTATCTTGCCTAACCTTGTGTGGGGAATTACCCCTTAGGATTGAGTCTTCCTTGTTGATTGTAGTCCGAGTGTGCGAGGTGATGAGTGCGCACTCGGACTTATTTGCAATTAGATTGGACTTTTAGGATTCGTAGGTTATTATGTTACATGTGTATGAGTTGTAATTGTTACATTTGCATCCTTGGTTGTTAATTTCATTATTTCCTGCTTAAATTAGGATTACTTACTTTTGGATTCCTTCGTTGATTATTTGATCCTAATTGACTTAACTGAATATTTTACCGTTCTTATCTTGATGCTATATTTGCTTCCTAAAACTGTCAAAAGGATTATATTAGTGTTATCTAGTTTTATAGTTGCTTAGCCGTAGTTAGAGCATCCGTTCGTTGGCGTCAAGCATGCTCGTGGGTCTTACATTGTAATTCCTATGATTCCTCCTTTATGTGCTACTTGGGACAGTTGATAAACATTTATGTTGTGGATGTTTCCTTGATGTTGCCTTTTTCTGGACCTTCGTTTAAGTTGAGTTTATTCCGTAAAGTTAAATTGCTTAAGCGAGAATTGGTTATCGTTGTTTTCCCTTGCCGGGATGGTGTTGTTTCCATTGTTGACTCCCTTGCCGGGATGGTGTATTTCTATTATTGTTTGTGTTGTTATGATATTGTTTGCATTGTTGGATTCCCTTGCTGGGACGTTGTGATTTATGGTTCCTATTGTTGATTTGCTTCATCAATTTGTTGTTTATGTATTTATTTATGCATGAGGGGAAATTATGTGCCGAGTGTTTATTCATTTATTTATGCACGAGGGGACATTCCATGCCGAGTGATTGTGAGGTTATTCATGAGGGGACATTCCGTGCCGAGTGTTTATTTATTTATGCACGAGGGGAAATTCTGTGCCGAGTGTTTACTAATTTATTTATGCACGAGGGGACATTCCGTGCCGAGTGATTGTGAGGTTATGCACGAGGGGACATTCCGTGCCGAGTGTTCATTTATTTATTTATGCACGAGGGGACATTCCATGCCGAGTGTTTATTCATTTATTTATGCACGAGGGGACATTCTGTGCCGAGTGATTGTGAGGTTATGCACGAGGGGACATTCCGTGCCGAGTGATTATTTATTTTAGCACGAGGGGACATGTCGTGCACTTGTCTTTGCATTATATTTTTTCGTGTCCTTGTTTGATATTTACTGCATTTGTTTAAGAGTTAATATTCTGTTGTTTAATCCGGATATTCATATTGATCTCTTACTACAGTTACTGACAAGAAAAGTTTTGAGTGCGGACTGATTTTCGACAGATTTACCTTGAGGAGATTATGATTACGAGATTTTATGGAAAAGTATTATTGGAAAGTAATGGTTTCGAAATGATTATATCTGAAGGCTTTTACATTGAAGGTATATTTGAAAAACTACAGTCTTGCATAAGATGATAATTGGAAGTCTTTTACTGGGAAAGCATCTTTGGAAACTTCGTATTTTGAAAGAAAACTATGTTTTACGTAACTCTCTCTAGTACATATACTTATATATATTTTGGAGAAAGTATGTTTTCAAAGGAAATCTTGCTATATTAAAATGATTTTTCTTGCAAAGCTTTTCATATGATCTGTTGTTTAAGGGTTTCCATCAGTTTATGGAATTTCATGGCTAAGGCTCGATGTGATTAAATAAACGTAGAGTTGAGTTGTGGGGTTCTCTAGTGCATTGTGTTTTCTTCTGGTTTGGCTTGTTTTCGCTGTCCATCTTTCTGTGTATTTTGTGTTGTTTCATGGTTATTTTTCTGTAATTTCCTTCCGCATTATATTTTCATTGTTGCATATTATCCCGTAAATTCTTAGATAGATGTAGTGTTCGGTTACTTCTATATTCATGTCAGTTATATTTTGTAGACCAGTGGTGTCTTGACTAGTCCTCGTCACTACTCCACCGAGGTTAGTCTTGATACTTACCGGGCACCGTTGTAGTGTGCTCATACTACTCTTCTGTGCATTTTTGTTGCACAAATCCAGGCATTGATTGTTAGTAGCCGCATGGACCATTGACGGGGAGACTCAAGGTAACCTGCTGCTGCGTTCGCAGGCTTCAGAGTCACCTTCTTATAAGTAGCATTCGTACACTGTTGTATTTATTTCTGAACAATTGTATTTAGAAGTTGTAGAATATTCGTAGAGCTTATGACTTGTATTACCGGTTTTTGGGAAAACAGTATAAAATTCTGTCAAGGTTTCTATATTGAGACTGTTAGTTTCCTTTACTTATTGTTGTTATTATTAACTGTTAGGCTTACCTAGTCTCTAGGACTAGGTGCCATCACGATACCCAACAGAGGGAAATTTGGGTCGTGACACTAAATTATCATTCACTTCTCTTCCTCAAGTCATAACCGTCGAAACCCTTTCATCTTTCTGCTCCAACACCTTGATCCTAATTTTCTTCCCTTCTTTAACAAAAAGCATCACAATGGCTGCTACTCCACCACCCGCCTCATCCTCCTCCACCACACCTGAATACAGTATCACACTCTCAGATTCTGGTTCCACTCCATCTCAATCCCATCCCACCACCCTCAAAACAATCTTGATTCGTCTCCCGCAATCACCACCATTCCTCAACCCATCCCTAATCCGAAACCCAGGAGAAGGCGAGTCAAAATGCTTGCCAGGAAAATAGTGGCTACTATCTCTCTAGCTAAAAAGTTGAATGTTAAGCTTCAATCCAGCCAGGGTCATGAATCAGAGAACTCGAATGACTCCTTCAATTCAGCAACTGAGGGGCAAGCAACTGGTTCATCTGATTCTGAACAGGTATCATCGATTCCAAGAACTAGGTCTGAGCCTGAATCTGCAATTTTTGAAAATAGGTTTGTTCTGATTGGGTCTGTGGTGGATGTGGAAGTACCTGATAGGCGACGAAGATCTGGTAAAAATAAATATGAGAAAGAAAAAGAGAGAGAGGGAGGCAGGAGTAATGTGAGGGGAACGAGGGTAGAAACTACTCCACTGGCCATTTATCGCACTGCACCAGTGGTAGTAGAAGAAGGATCCAAGGACTTAAGGGGAAGTAACTCAGGCGAAGCTACTGAGGGGTTGGAAAATCTTCGACAAGCTACAGATGAAGCTGGTTCATCCATTGAGGAAACCTTAGCAAACCTTATGAGAAAGTTAGGGGAGGGTTATAAACCCAAGAAGAAGAGGACTCCCAAGGCTAGAAAGGCTGAAACTCTAGTGGCAAGTAAGAAGAGAAAAGACACTCCCTCTGCTGAACCCCCTCTTTCAAAAGGAAGAACTACAAGAAGTGCAATTAGGTAGAGTGAGGAGGGGTTGCAAAAGGCGTTGAAGGAGAGTAAGAGAAAGAGAGCTGAAAAGGGTAAAGCAAAAGTTTTTGAGCCTGTAGAGGTTGTTGAGATTGAGGAGATGGACCTGGTCCATCAAGAGGAACAAATGGCAGATGTTGAGGTTCAAACACCCAAACCAAAGAAAGCCAATACTTCTTCCAAGAAGTCTGTATCTGTGTCTGCTACACCCTCAACTGTTGCCAAGAGGACCAGGTCTACAATGAAATCAAAGAAAGTTCATATTGATTAAGAGGGAGATTGGAGTGGTGAAGAAGAAGAGGAGTCTGGTGGAGAGAAAGACAAATTGACAAAATTTGGGAAGCGCATTATTCTGAAGGGGAGATTGTTGAAGGATATGGAGGAATCTGACATGGTCTACCTAATGGATAAGCTGGAAGTGCAGGGCTGGAAGGAGTCCTTCAGTTAGATGGAAGGCTGGCCAGAAGTGAGATTGTAGAGTTCATGGAAAATGTTGTAGTCAAGGATGGCAGAGTCTCCAGTCAGGTAAAGGGGACCAAAATTACTTTTGATGCCATAGAACTGGGAGAAATACTTGGGATTCCATCTGAAGGCTATTATGATTATACAAGGCAAAAGTGGCCCAGCTTAGATGGTCTTCCTTCTGCACTGCAAAGTACTAGGAGGTTTTGTGACAATGCTGAAGAGGTGGAACCAAGGGCAGTCTACAAGAGCGAGATGAAGCCCCCTCACAAGGTGGTGTTTGAGTTCATCAACAAATGTGTACTGCCCAGGCAGGAGAGAAGGCACATAGCAAACTACATGGACTTATCGCTCATGGAGTGCCTGGACAGTGGAAAGCAAATCAACTGGCCTTACTTCATCATTCAGCTGCTGGACAGAGTGGTCAATAGTTCCAAGGCCCATGCCATCCCATATGGTTTCATCCTCACAACTGTGTTGGCTCACTTCAAGGTGCCTCTGAAGAAGGCAGAAATGGCCACTACCAAGGACCATTTTGGAAAGAACACTCTTCTGGCCTGTGACTATGTTGTTAATGTTCTTGACAATGAACCTGGTTTATCCAGAAAGACGCCTGTAAATAGCAAAGTCAGAGCCCTTGTGCATGAGGGTAGAGCTAAGGATGCAGAAATTCTTAGGCTGAAGAATCGCCTGGCTGAGGTTGAATCTGAGAGAGATGCTCTCAAAATTGAGCTTGCCAAGGAAAAGTAGAGGAATGAAGGAATTCTCAAGGATACGCTATCTCTTCTCCAAGCACAAAACCCAGCCTCCACCCCTTCCCAGCCTTAGTAGTCCAGCCTGTCTTTAAACCTCAGTGACCCAGATTAGGGATTTTTTGTTTCCTTTTGCTCGTGGTGGTAACTGTTTTTATTTCTTTGTGTGGATTGTGGTCGAACTATACTTCTATCAATGAATTTTGTTCTGCTCTTATTCTTGTCTCACTTTCTTTGATAGTTTGCATTCTTAGTTTGCTAATTGATGATTCATCCATGTTTGCACTTGTAGTTGCCCAGTGGCCATGAGTAATTCTTATATATCTGATATTTCTGACACGTTGCAACTTTTTGATGATGACAAAAGGGGGAAGATGTGCTATATTTTGAATATGTGATATTTATAACCTAATGAACCTGGTTCTTTTTTATAAATGCTTAATACTCTAAAAAGTGTCAATGTTGGATTAAAGTGGTTACAGGCATAAGCACAGAATTTGTCATCATCAAAAAGAGGGAATTTTGTTGGACCAAGAAGTTGAATGGTTTTGAAGATTGACAAACGAACTCAAAGTTGAACCAGGTCCATCACTAGAGACAGAGACACATGCAGAGTTAAGGGCACGTGAGGTGCACAAGCAAGAGATAAACGAAATCTGTGATCTAAAGAAGATATCTCCTGATCGAAAAGATTGCAAATTGATAAGGAGATGGACTCCTTATAAAGTAAGAACAAAATCAAGATAAGGGAGGATTTAGGGAGTTGAGATCAACTAGAACTCTTTCACCAAGGAAGAGTAGCATCTGAATTCTAGTGAATATCTTTGTCTACTAATCCTATATATTGTTAGTGTTCTTATTGCACAGGTACGCACAAAAGCAGAAGTTTAACAAGTATTGAGAGAAAAATTACCAAAGCAATTTTGCAAGCAGTTCGTGTGAGAATTAAGTGTGCGACTCTGAAGCTACTTGAACTAGCTAGAAGAACCAGCTGCATCTGTTGTCTTTTATTCTAGTTTATTTGTAGTAGGTGATTACAACTTGTACCTTTTCAGCTTTATCTAGAAGCAATTGTAATAGGTACTGAGTGTTCAAGTTATAGCTAACTTGAAGTTTGTCGCAAATAGCTAGAGGCTAGTTTTCCACAAAGGGATTAGAGGTAATCCTTAGGTTTACAAAAGAGTTTATTTTGTAAATGTTGTTTAGCTCATTGATTTAGTGAAGAGCTTGGGAAAATCCTACTGGGAAGTAGGTCGTGGTTTTTTCACCTTTTGAGCAAGGTGTTTTCCACGTAAAATTATTGTGTTCTTTAATTTATGTATTTATTATTCCGCAAACAGTAGGAGTTGGAACACATAGAAGAACATGGTCCTTCTATAACAAGTGCACGAGAAAATTGGACACCACACAAATCCCCCCCCCCCCCCCCTCCCCTCTTGTGTGGTATTGACGTATAGAACATCATAGCTTTATGGACGCTTCTTCGGATAAAAAATAGTACTAATGAATATTTGGATGAAAGTATGTATATTTATATGCATATTGCCTCATATTTTACTCAAGTTTCGTAGATTTTAAATGTGTAATGTAATGATTTGACCTAATTCGTGGTATTTTGTATGTAGGAATCATTTGAAGGAAATATGGGACGAAGGTGCGTGATTTAAAGAAATAAGGGAATGAAAAGGTTAAATGCCACAGTGTAGTGCCCAGGCTAGCGTGGGGAGCTACCTGTGACACAGAAATGAGAAGCAAAAAATACCCAACGCCAGCGCTCCACGCTACCGTGGGCGCTGGTGACGGGAATTTCTCCTACCTCGACTGGGACAAGGTTATTTCGATCCAAGACACCCCTAACTCATATAAAAGCAAGTCTAAACATATTTTGGAGTGGGAGACACCCCTTTAAGAGGAAAATACACAAACAGAACCCCGGGAGAAAGGGTTCTCAGTTTTTCTTCATCATTCTTAGTATTTTCAACTATTCAACACCTGTTAAATTGTTTTGATTTTATCATGAGCGGCTAAACCCCATAAGTTCTCGGGTTGTGATTTAGCCAAGAATATTGTTGTTTGAAGTTGACTTAACCTTAATTATAATGTGCTAATATATGGTTGTTTCTTTTATTCTACTTTTAATTGTCTGGCCAACAGTTAGGTTCTATTTACTATCTTTGTTGTGATTGGGAAAGCCATGTCTAGATTAGAGAAGAATTAAAGAGGGCGTGATCTTAACTCTGAGTGGGGACGGATTTGTAGTTAGGATAGGAATATACATAGTCACCATGCTCAATTTGAGTATTTTAATCTTAATGCATTCTTAATATATTGATTACATAGGAATATATGCATTAATCTATTTTGAATAAGGGAGTAGTAATTCGGGATAATACTACGAGAGTAATTATTCGATGAATTAGAAACCATGAGCGAATTGTATGAAAGGGAGAGTTAATTAGAACGCAATAGGATTGGTGAATCGATCCCAACCCTGGAATATTCATCGCTACTGAATACACAACAATTATTTTGTTGCTTGATTAACTAGTTAATGGTTAGAAATTATTGCTTGGATATTAGAGCACTCATACCGGATAGCCATCTTTTAGTGCACCTCCTTCATGGGGTTCTTAAAGCGGTTTTTCTTAGTTGTCCATGCCAGACTTAGTTCCAGCATCCACGTCCGCAGAAAGATTTGTATGAGTGTTGTGATATAAGTCATGTACTGAGAGATTGTCCCAGACTCCAATGGAGTATACCTTAGCAGGGTACCTAGGTTATAATTACCGTTCCAGATGCTACACCACATACACAACCAGCTAGAGGTGAGGGACAAGTGGGTAGAGGTCATCCTAGACGGGTAGGCCAAGTCCATTGGTTTGCTTTCCTTAGTAGGACTGAGGTAGGTGCATAAGATATAGTCATTACAGGAATTGTTCCGGTCAGTTATAGAGATGCTTTCGTATTATTCAATCGGGGTTCTACTTACTTATATGTGTCATCCTAGTTTGCTTCATATTTGGATATGTCTCATGATTCTTTGGCTACACCTGTTTATGTGTCTACATTCGTTGGTGATTCTATTGTGATGGACTATTTTTATCGTTATTCTGTGGTCACTATTGGGGGCTATGAGATGAGTGATCTTTTTCTGCTTAATATGGTGGACTTTTATGTGATTTTAGGTATGGATTACTTATCACCATACCATGTTATTCTTGATTGTTATGCTAAGACCATGATGTGGGACATGATGGGGTTGCAAAGGTTGGAATGGAGAGGTTTGCTTTGTCACATTCATAGTAGGGTGTTTTCTTTTATGAACATATGGTTGAGAAGAGATGTTTGGCGTACTTAGCCTTTGTTAGAGATGTCAGTGCTTATACTCCTACAATTGATTCATTCTCCGTAGTGAGAGAGTTTCTAGATGTATTCCCTGCAGACCTACTGAGCATGCCACCCGATAGGGAAATTGATTTCTTTATTGATTTGGCACCGAGCACTCAGCACATATCTATTCTACCATTGCATGGCTCCTGCATAGTTGAAGGAATTAAAGAAATAGTTGTAGAATTTTTTTTTGACAAATGTTTCATCAGGACGAGTGTGCATTGAATTGACTGCACGCAATTGAACAAGGTTACCATCAAGAATAAGTATCCACTGCCGTTCATTGATGATTTATTTGATCAGTTTCAGTGTGCTAGGGTGTTCTCCAAGATTCAAGATCAGGACTTCAAACATTTCTAATACGACTTTCAGGGTCCGTTATGGACATTATGCGTTCTTGGTGATGCCTTTTGGTTTGACTAATGCCCAAGCAGCATTCATAAATTTGATGAACAATGTGTTTCCGCCTTAGTTGGATTCTTTTTTCATTGTGTTCATTGATGAAAATGGTGCTTAAAGTTCTGAGGGAGGAGAAGCTATCTACTAAGCTCTCCAAGTGTGAGTTCTGGTTGGATTAAGTTGCATTCTTGGGCCACCTGGTGTCTATTTAGAAGATTACGGTGGATCTAATGATGGTTGAGGCAGTTCAAAGTTTGCCTAGACCTTCTACAACCACAAAGATTAGGTATTTTTGTGATTGGCTGGTTACGATCATCACTTCGTGTAAGATTCTTGTCTATTGAAAATCTATTGACTAAGTTGACTCATAAGGGTACTCCATTCAGGTATCCAGACGAGTGCGAGGATATCTTTCAGAAGGTCGAGATTGCCTTGACTACAACTCCAATTTTGGTATTGCCTTTAGGTTTGGGGTCATACACGATATATTGTAGTGCTTCGCATGTTAGTATTGGGTGTGTCATGATGCAGGACGGTAAAGTGATTACCGATGCATTGCGGCAGTTGATGTCCCATGAGAAGAACTATCTGGTGCATGATTTATTGCTAACAACTATTATACATGCGCTCAATATTTGGAGGCATAATTTATATTGCGTTTCTTGTGAGGTGTATATGGATCAGTAGGGTCTTCAACATCTAGTTAAACAAAAAGATTAGAATAGGCAGCAGGGGTGGTTGGAGCTATTGAAGGATTATGATATCACTATTCTCAATCATCCAGGAAAGGCTAACATGGTTGTAGATACCTTGAGTAGGAAGGCAGAGTGCATGGGGATGTTAACATTCATTCCAACTGCGAAGAGACCTTCAGCTATGGATGTTCATGCATTGGCCAATAGATTGGTGAGATTGGATAATTTTGAGCCGAGCAGATTCCTTGCTTGTATTGTATCTCAATCGTCCTTGTTTGAGCGCATTAAGGCTCGCCAATATAATGATACCCACTTGCTTGTCTTTAAGGACACGGTGCAACATATTGATGCTAAGGAGGTGACTATTGGTGATGATGGTGTGTTACGACTTCAGGATCGTGTTTGTGTTCCTAATGTCGGTTTCTTGAGAGAGTTTATTCTTGAGAAGGCTCATAGTTCGCGGTCTTCTATTCATCCAAGTGCTACAAAAGATGTATCGTGACTTGAAGCAACATTATTGGTGGAGGAGGATGAATAAAGACATAGTTGGGCATGTTTCTGGGTTTATTGAATTGCCAACAGATCAAGTATGAGCATCATAAACCGAGTGGTTAGCTTCAGAAGATTGATATACATAGTGGAAGTGGGAGCGCGACTGGCGCTCAACCGAGATACCCTAGTCTAGCAAGCCTATACATTGCCTTCTTCCCAAACTTACCCATGAATAAAGTGAAGGTGTATTCCATTAATTAGACAATGAGCAGACCACATGAACTACACAATTTCATTACTGCTAGTTACTTCATTTATAATTCCCAAAATACATTACACATTCATAGTTTGAATTGGAACATGTGATACAAATACACCATTTCTAGTTTAACATTCCCAACACCAATATACAACCCACACTATGCCTACGAAGCCTCTAACGGATACAAAAGAGTACTATGATAGTGTCGGAAACAAGGCCCAGGCTAAACCTCAAAACAAACATTGTACATAAGGAACAAAAGATACAAAACCCCAAAATGAAGTGGGGCTCACCAAGTCAACCGGAAAGAGGGTGTACCTCTATCACTGGTCGATGTTGCCTGTTGTGGAACCACCTGCTTCTATTAAAGATGCAACAACCCCAGTAAAAGAGACGTTACTACATATGGAATAGTACTAGTATGTAAGACTAAACACCCCCTCTAAGAATAGAGTAACAGTATAGAGAGAAACAACATTAGATCAATGAAAGCCTCAAACAACATAAAAGCATCATGTTAGGAGCAAGATAAGTTTTCAAGTAAACATCAATATTTTAGGTTGGGAGATCTTTAGTACTAATACATCACCGTGTTTTTAGCACGGAGTCCAATCACAGCCCGATCGGCTAATCCGTCTCACCCAAAGACATCAAATCACAATACAACCATGTACGCGGCATGGCGCCTGATCGGCTTAGCCGTCTCACTACAATGTCGTGTGGGTCGGCATCACTTTCCGCTAGCAATAATCTCATCCCAACTAAGGGGAATAATACCAACACATCAATCTCATCCCAATTAAGGGGAATAATCTCAATACATCGATACGGGGATTTACCCCTCAATCACTCCTACACCGACACGTGTAGTTTCGGAGTTAGGTAATTTCAACCTACCCTTCCTCAGTTATTAAATGATACTCCCAAAGCATTTATTATAAAAAGGAGTTACAGTTCATTGCATAATCATTCACACATCTTTTCATTTCATTGGCGCTAGTGGTCACAAGTGTAATTCTCATTCTTGAAACGATGGCCACATTTTATATCTCATATTCACTTCTTTCACTTTCAACCATCATCATAGATTATCGACAACAAGAGCATTTGGAATCAAGACTTTAAATGTGTATATGAGCAATAAAAGTCTAAGCACATTGAGTTTTCCTCCACAATTTGGCATAATAACTTTCATTTGAAACACGAATTGAAGTCATAACATTTTAATACACAAACCACACTTGAACACATTCCCGAATGAGAGCATAATGTGATATGAGCAATTGAAACACATTTTGAGCATATTATTTCTGACACAATGCTTATTTAGAATAATCATATTTATTAGGATAACTCGGAACGTGAGGAATAAGAACATAGGGCAATCACACTTGAGACTTACGATAACATCATGGAATTCGATTCTACAAGATAAGTTTAGCCAACTTACCTCGCTTAAGATTTCCTTACACTACTACAATATTCCGCAAGTCCTAGCGACTTCAATCTATTAGAGAGATGACAAAATTGAACCATAATTAGGAATATATTTTATTGGTTTTAGCGCATTTAGGCATTTTATCAAGCACTAGGTGTGCAATATGATTTCAAGGTTCATCTATGGTGGATTTCCTTTACCCAAAACCCATATTAACCAACAATTCATCCAGGGTAACTCGACAACCTTCAAGACCCCTCTATCAATACATGTATACCATATCTTCTACTCCCCGACCCATTTACCCCCAAAACAAACTTACATGGATGATGTAGTACAAGAATTTACCCGTATAGGTGATGGCCTAGTGAGTGATTCCCTTGAATCTTCAAGGTTAGGGAAAGAATTGGTGAACAAAGTGCTTGGGGATTCCTCCTCTCTCTCTCTCTCTAGAGCACCCCCTCTCTCTAAAACATCAGCCGAAACCTTCTAAAATAAGCCCCAAGGCCGTTTTATAAAAATGGGGTCGGGTAAAAATTTTCCAAACTTAATCCTATGAAACCGGGTTTTCAATCGCAAATGGACCGCAAAATGAATATTGGTCCACAAAGGAGACCGCAAAAATGGTACCAAAACTGGGCAAGACTGGTAAGGTTTGCGGCCTGTAGAATGGTTATGTGGTCGCATAAAGCGTCGCGTAATCTCCCCCCAAAAACATTCATGCTTAATCTGTGACAAATTGTTCGGCCCACGAAATGATTATGCGGTCGCATAGTTGACCGTGAAATGACCTCTAAAAATTGGTCATTTTTCTGCTCCACTCTACGGTCCGCGGAATAGTTCTACGGTCTCATAATGGACCGCAGAAATGCCATGTTCTGCAACAATTTAATATCCAACTCCACAACGCATTACACAACCCAAAAAGTCCGTAACGTAGCGAGCAAGCTCGCAGCAAAGAATTTCTACAATCCTAAATTACATTGGCCTACCTTGGCACGACGAAACCTCGGGTTCTAGGTAAGATTTTACGGGACCTTACAACACTATTAAATACTTTGCGATAGGGTAGACAATGAGGAAGTTTGATTCTATTTTGGTCATTGTAGATTGGTTGTCTTTCACACCCCGGCCTTGGGGAGCGCGATCGGCGCTCAACCGAGATATCTCGGCCAAGCAAGCCTACTCGATGCCTTCTACCTGACCTTACCCAAGAATAAAGTAAAGATCTATTCCATTAATTAGACAATGGGAAGATAACGTGAACAACACCAATTTCATTACCATTAGTAACTTCACTCACGATTTTCCAAAATATATTACACATTCATAGTTTAGAAGTGGAAACACGTGTTACATGAACAACATTTCTAGTTTAACTTACCAAATAAAAATACAACACACAGTATGTCTATACATCCTCTTATTGATACAAAAGAGTAATATGATGGTGCCAGCGACAAGGCCCTGCTATATCTCAAAACACTATACAAAAGGAACAAAAAACACAAGACCCCGATATGAAGTGAGGCTCACCAATTCAGCTGAGAAGAGGGTGTATTGCTATAACTTATCGATGTCGTCTGATGTGGAACTACCTGTATCCATTAAAGATGCAGCTCCCCCGGCAAAAAAGACATTAGTACTTATGGAATATTACTAGTATATAATACTAAACACCCTCTCGATAAATCGAATAACAGTACAAGGAGAAACAAAATGGAATAATAAGAGCCTCAAACAATATAAAAGCATCAAGTTAAGAGAAAGATAAATTTCAATATTTTCTAAGTTGGGAGATTTTTAGTTCTGATACACCACCGTGGTTTTAGCACGGAGTCCGATCTCGGCACAATCGGCTTAGCCGTCTCACCAAAGATATCTAATCACAGCACCACCATGTGCACGACATGGCGTCCGATCTCGACCCGATCGGCTAAGCCGTCTCGCCACAAGCCGTGTGGGTCGACATCACCTTTTTCTAGCAATCATCTCATCCCAAATTAAGGGGAATAATCTCAACACATCATTCTCATCCCAATTTAGGGGAATATTCTCAACACATCAGTGCGGGGATTTACCCTTCAATCACTCCTACATCGGCACATGCAGTTTCAGGGTTAGGTTATTAACCACCCTTCCTCGATGACCCATGATACTCCAAAAATATTTATTATATAAAGGAGTTAAAACTCATTTCATAACCTTTCACACATCCTTTCATTCCATTGGCACTATTGACCACAAGTGTAATTTTCATTCTTGGCACGATGGACACACTTTATATCTCATACTCACTTCTTTAACTTTCAAGAACCATCATAGGTTATCAACAATATAAGCATTGAATTTAAGACTTCAAGTATGTATATGAGCAATAGGAGTCTTACACATTGAGTTTTCTTCCAAAATTAGGCGTAATAAACTTGTTATTGCTTGATTTTAAATAATAACATTTTGATACATTGGCCAAATATATTTGAATACTTTCCCGAAGGAGAACATAATGGGATAGGAGAAATTGGAATACATTTTGAGTGTGTGTGTGTGTGTGTGTATATATATATATATATATATATATATATATATATATATATATATATATCTTTATACACAAAGCTTATGTTGAATAGTTGAATTTATTAGGAATAACTCGGAACATGAGAAATAAGAAATTAGGCCAATCACACTTGAAACTTACGAGAACATCATGGAGTTCGATTCTACAAGAGAAGTTTAGCCAACATACCTCGCTTGAGCTTTCCTTTAACTACTACAACATTCCAGAATTCCTAGAGACTTCAATTTATTAAGGATATGACCAAATTGAACCATAATTAGGGAAGCATTTATGGGTTTAGCCTATTTAGGCATTTTATCAAGCACTACTTGTGCAATTTGATTACAAGGTTCTTCTACAGGGTTTCCTTCACCCACAACCAATCCAACACCAAGAGTGTACCCTTATTGGTTCAATAACCTCCCCACCACCTTTAATGGTACATTCATGCACAAAGAACAACTCCCATTCCTAAGAATTACACTCCATATTACCCATCTTCTGCCCAAATTCGAAATTGAGGACTAGGGTGTGGAGCCTTACCTCTAAGAAGAAGACTTGTAAGTTTCCCTTGTTGAATCCCCAAGGCTTGGTCAAAGAATGGAGTGTTGAAGTGATTGAGCCACAACCTGTTCTCTCTAGCTAGCTCTCCCCCTCTAAAAATGTCTGATTTTTACCTTCTAATTAGCCCCAATGGCTTTTAATCAAATTGGGGTCAGGTTATAAAAATAGAAAATGGACGCTCCAAACTCAACTATACGGTCACAGAGTGTACCGTAGAAAAGTTATGCGGTCTGCATAAGGATCACAAATTCATCCTTCAAAGCTGGGTTGATCATGAAAATAACTATCCAGCTCATGACTTAGAGCTTGCGGCGGTGGTTTTTGCATTAACAATTTGGCGTCATTACTTGTATGGGGTCCATGTAGATGTATTCATAGACCACAAGAGCCTCCAATACATTTTCAAGCAGAAGGAATTAAACTTGAGGCAGAGAAGGTGGCTTCAATTGCTCAAGGATTATGACATCGACATTTTGCATCATCCGGGGAAAGCTAATGTGGTGGAGGATGCTCTTAGTAGGAAATCTACGGGTAGTTTGGCTCACCTGAAGGCATGTCAAAGGCCCTTGGACTGGGAGGTTCACTAGTTGGCCAATTTGGGAGTTCGTCTTGCGGACTCTAATGAAGGGGGAGTGATTGTGCGGAATAGGGCAGAATCATCGTTTGTGACGGAAGTCAAGGAGAACCAATACAATGATCCAGTGTTGGTGCAGATGAAGGAAGGGATTTATAAACATAAGACTACAGATTTCTCTCTTGGCATGGATGGCGGCACATTATGATACCAAGTGCGACTATGTGTTCCAAACGTGGATGGTCTTCGAGAAAGAATCATGGCAGAAGCTCATACTTCTACATATTCCGTGCACCCAGGTTCGACGAAAATGTACCATGATCTCAAGTAAGTTTACTGGTGGAACGACATGAAGAGGGGTGTGGCGGACTTTGTGGCAAAGTGTTCAAACTGTCAACAAGTGAAGGTCGAGCATCAAAGGCCTGGTGGGTTGGCACAAAGTATAGAAATTCCAATGTAGAAATGGGAAATGATCAATATGGATTCTGTGGTAGGGTTACCGCGCACTCCGCGTAAGTTTGACTCAATTTGGATGGTCGTGGACCGACTCACAAAATCAGCACACTTCTTACCAGTTAAATCCACCGACACTGTTGAACAGTATGCTCAATTGTATATCAAGGAAATAGTTAGGCTTCATGGCACTCCGATTTCCATCATTTCCGATCGGGGACCCCAGTTCACAGCTAATTTCTAGAAGAAATTTCAGCAAGGTTTGGGTACGCAGGTAAATTTTAGCACGACTTTCCATCCCCAGACTGATGGGCAGGCAGAGCGGACTGTACAGATGCTTGAGGACATGTTGCGTGCTTGTGTACTTGACTTCAAGGGTAGTTGGGATGATCATTTTCTGCTCATAGAATTTGCCTATAACAACAGCTTCCATGCCAGTATTCAGATGGCGTCGTTTGAGGCCTTGTATGGTAGAAGATGTAGATCGCCGATTGGGTGGTTTGAGGTTGGAGAAGCTGAACTAATAGGACCAGACCTTTTGCTCCAGGCTATGGAGAAGGTTAAGATCATAAAAGAAAGGCCGAAAATTGCTCAGAGCCGTCAAAAATCATATTATGATGTTCGTCGCAGGGACTTAGAGTTCAAAGAAGATGATTGGGTGATCTTAAAGGTATATCCTGTGAAGGGGATCATGCGGTTTGGAAAGAAAGGGAAATTAAGTCTGAGGTATGTCGGGCCGTATAGAATCATTCAAAGGATAGGTCAGGTAGCGTACAAGCTTGAGCTACCACCTGAGATGTCATTAGTGCACCCGGTATTTCTTGTGTCCATGTTGAAGAAGGTAGTTGGAGATCTGTCCGTTATTGTGCCGGCTGAGACCATCGAGGTTAATGAAGAATTTTCATATGAAGAGCTTTCGGTTGCTATTCTTGATAAACAGGTTTGGAAGTTGAGAAACAAGGAAATTGCATCCGTGAAGGTATTATGGCGAAACCAGCAAGTCGAAGAAGCTACCTGGGAAGCCAAGAATGAAATGAAAAATAAGTACCCTCATTTGTTTGAATAGCCATGTAGTAGCTCTATAAAGTTTTTCCCATAAATTTTGTACTACTTGTTTAGCTAATTTAAAGACACTCCTCTCTAGTTACATGTTCCTTATGAGGCCTCAGTTGGTGTTATTTTGTGTTCAGTTGCGTTATTTGATCATATATATGTTGTTGTTAAGATGTGTTTCTGGGGCTCTCTGGCAGGTGGATAGGCCTAGTTACAAAGGAAACTCTAGCGAAATTTTCAGAAAATTAGGAAGTTAGTCAAAATTTGGGGCTGATGGTATATGGTATAAAAACTTAAGCTCTATAAAATTCTATTAAGTGAACCCCGATCCTTATTCGAGGACGAATGATCTTAAGTTGGGGAGGATGTAAGGACCCATAAAAATTTTAACGAAAAACTCGGGATTTCGTGGTGCCAAGTAAGATTCATGTGTGGTTCGGACTTTTTGGATTGAACAGTAACTACAGACTTGGAGGAAAATGTTTCGTAGAAGAACGCATTTATGTGGCCCATTATGTGGTCGCATAATCACTCTGCAGACCGCATAATGGCCGCAGAGTGAAGCAAAAAATTGGCCAATTTTGAGGCCAGTTATGCGGCACATTTATGCGATCACATAGTCGCTTTGAGGGCCGCATATTGATCGCATATACACCTTGGACTTTTGTGAAGGGAAGTTCTGTGGTGCATTATGCGACTGCAGAACAGGTATGCGGACCGCATACTGGTCGCATACCCAGGCAAAAAATTCAAGCCCTTGAGGGTTGTTTCTGCGGTCACTTTGTGGACCGCATAACCATTATGCGGTCGCATATGCGATCACAGACCTGTGTCGGGGCACCCATTTTCTTAATTTAAAACCCGACCCCCATTCCGTTAAAACACCCACCTTAGGCTATTTGAGCACATTTTTCTGAAAATTTAGAGTGAGGGAAAGGGATCATGGAGAGAGGAAGTAGTTTTCATCAATTGTTCTTCAATCCTTGCCTAAATACCTTGGAAATTAACAAGAAAGGGAACCTATGTCTCCTTCCCAAGAGGAAAGCTTCTATCACCCAAGCTCTTAATTCCATAATGTAGCTATAATGGGCCATTAGTGAGGTAATCCATGGGGATAAGGGTGGTTACCTTGCATGCATGTGATCCTAAGGTATGTGGGGGAGTGTTAAAACAAAGATAGAAAAGAATGGGGGGTGGGTTGGGGTAATATTTCACTAAAATGGGACCATGGAACCTTAATAGACACATAATGTTTGATATAATGCTCAAGTGAGCTAGATCTATGATCGATTTCCTAATTATGGGTTCAATTGTGCTACATTGTTAAATAGATTGAAGGTGCTAAGAGTTCCGGAACTTGTTGTATGAATTAAGGGAAAATTCAATTAAGGTATGTATGGCTAACTCTCTTCTTCTTTGACTCGAACCTCTGGTGTCCAAACATTTGGTGTAAGTTCCCGACTTGATCATACTAGAATGGGTTGCCCTAATGTGTTGTGTTGAAATATTTATGTTCCATAATTGTTCTAAATGTTTACCATGTCATCATGCTATTTGAGAACGTGTTTGAAGTGAGGAGTATGAGTTAAGAAGCTTAAGGATTTGTGTCAAGGGTCAAATAAAGCTTGCTAACATGATTTGTATGAAAGGTCTCCATGTGATTATGATTTTTCCAAAGCCCCCTCCCCTTATGTATGCAATGCCTTATGTGATAGGACATATTGACATGAATGATATTGTTATTTGAATGTATGAAAAGGGAAGGATTTGAATCGTAAAATGCGTCCAAGTGCCAAGAAAGACTTAATAAATGAGGCTGCTTGTGCCATGTAATGAAAGATGTGAAAGAAATGTGAATTGAGTTGAACAATTGAAAGAGGTGATGTCTCAAGTGAGATGGCTTTGCCGATCGGGCCGAGATCGGGCACCATGTTGTACACATGGTGGCACTTGTGCTGGATTTATTAATTTAAATTGTGGATATGGATGATGTCTCACTTCGGATGGCTTAGCCGGTCGGACCGAAATCGGACTCCGTGTAAGAACACGGTGGCATTGTGAGTTGTGGCACTTGGCACTAAAATTATCTACCCAAAAAGATGGAAAATTGAATCAGAAACTATGTGATCCTTACTTGTGTTGATACCCAATTTTTTCCAAAATATTGTTAAATTGCATATACCTTCAAAATCATGTATTAATATCAACTGGTATTTTATCATAATTTTTCTACATTTTTATAAATTTGTCCAGTATTTTATTTCTAATAAATAATTATAAAATTGCATTACAAATGATTTCAAAGGCACTTCTTGATTTTATATGGTCCTATCAAGACCAAATTATTCCATAAATATCCAAATTGGCACCTTTTGTCTATAATTGCAATAACTGTGCAATTATAGCCCGTGCATATAATTTTGTACTATTTTTTACAAAAAATTAGTCTTTTGTATTTTAAATACTAAATAATCATTTTTGAAACATTTCTATGCATGAAATTCATTTTTTTAATTAGTAACTATTTTATAAATTATTTTAATTAATTTATCTTGGGTATTTAACAAATGACCCTATTCTATTTCAGTTATGGACTAAATTAAGCCAGCCCAAATGCCTAACTAACTAGCCCAATACAACCCAGGCCCAAACCCTACATAACCCGGTCCAGGTCATGATCAACGGCTCAGATTACCCCCTTCCTTAATTAACCTAAATGACCCCTTCCCCAAACCCCTCATTTCCTCTCTCACTCTGCCGTCACCCTTCCCCTTCTCTCTGATTCCCCACGTCGTTGCTTGCTCGCCGTCAACTGTGGTGGCTCACTACCACTCCCCATCCTTAACCGCTCAACTATGACCGGGATTCCTGCTATGTTTTAGGTCCTCAAGGGACCAGTGGCCGGTCCGCTCACCCCATGGCATGTTCTCACCATCCTCAGGCCACCATGGCTCGATTGAGTAAGATCATCCTACTTTTTGTTAAACCTATGGTTTCTAAGCCGGTTTCTCTATCTCTGAGTTATTTTCTCGAAACCCTAATATCTTCTCCTAAACCTTTAGATCTGTAACAGATCTGAGATTATTTGAGCTATTTTCGCTTGTTTTAATGAAAACCTTCTGATTTTCAAAGCGTCGCTTCATATTTTGCTAACTAGGGTTTCTGGAACTTTACTTCAAAATAATTTCTAGACTTTTTAAGTGATATTCTCTGATTTCTTATATGTTTAAACGATTCTCCCTTAACCCTAACTAGTTATGTTGAAACCCCTTAATTTTTAGCAATTAGGTTTGGATTCTGAGTTCGTCCTTGCTGTTATTCATTCGATTTTTTGTTGTGTGTTTTATTCTCATGAATGCTACTTCGTTTAATTAGTTTGTGATTATTTACCCTATTGTGACCTATTAGGGTTTCAGACATGATTCCTTCTGATTATACTTTGTTTATTCACGGAAGTTTATATCATTTCCCCTAAATCAGTACTATTTTTCGATTCTTGAAACCTTGATTTACTGTGTTGATACTCCTATATTGATTTCTGACTATTTTTTCTATTTTCACAACCTTTAAAGTATTTCTTACCTTATTATGTGATTAACTGTATTATTAATTGATTCTTATTGTTATTTCCTTAATTGGACGTTTATGTATCTATCCCTACTTACCTATTTTGTACCTATATTGTATGAATTATTTCCTTATTTTTTACATGCTCTCTACTGTTGGTAAATTACCCTCTTAATTGAGGGGAGACTTGGCTGATTTTCTTAATTGATTTTGTAGTTCTATAATTACTGAATAATTTGATTCTTATCTTATTTACCCAGTTTTCAAACTATTATATATACTTTCTTCTCTTTTCATTACAAAAATGAACTGACTGGTTCTGAAACTCTCTCTATTACGCTTAAAAGCTTTCTGATGTTTCTTGTTAATTGCTACTGAAATTGAATTAGCCGGCTGCAAGCCAAGGCTAATTATAGCACTCCATTGCTCAATACTTAGTTTACCCTGCTTAACTGGTATTTTATTATTTAAATCCAAGTTTCAAACCCTATGTGTTCTTCTATTGTTTCAGTTTGCTGATTTACTAGTATATTTTTGTCTATTGTTTGGCTTTTTCAACATGTAATTAACCTGTTTACACCACTGTTTCACTTAGCATATTAGTTAGGTTCTATGCCCACTTATGATCAGCATGTTATGAACCTGTCCATTCCTTTGTAGTATGTATTAAACTGGCTCTACTCTATTTATGTATGTTCGAATGATTGTCTGTTTGTTACCTAGTTCCTGGTATGCACTTATTTTGCAAATTAATTAGTTACCCTAAGTAATGCTGATTTTGTACTTAGTTCTGTTTAACTATGTCCTCAACTGTCCGTTCTGAAATTCACAACCCTACACTATGTTTATATTATTAGTTATCTCCCAATCCCATAAACCCTCCTCCCCCCCCCCCCC